>PVKS010017767.1:0-23679 GCA_004027875.1 Aplodontia rufa
ACTCTGTTGAGAGCGTGTTTTGATGTACACAAGTTCTAATTTTGAGGTAGTCTAGTTTATCTATTTTTACTTTTTTTTACTTGTGCTTTTATCCAAGAAAGCATTACCCAATCCAATGTCATGAAGCTTTCCCCCATGTTTTCTTCTAAGAGTTTATAGTTTTATGTCTTATGCTCATATCTTTGTTCTATTTTGAGTTAGTTTTTGTATATGGAATAAGGTAAGGGTCCAAATTCATTCTTTTGTATTTGTATTCCAATTTTCCTAACGCCGGTCTGAGATTTTTTTTTAAATGAGTAAGTTTGTTCCATCAGCATCTTATGACACAGCAAGTCCTTGGCTTCAGCTCTGTTGTCTTATTTTATGCTAAGTTTCTTGTGTGTTCCTTTTTAAAAATCTTTTCTAAGTTGTTTGTGTTTTCTTTTGTTTATTTTGTATGCATTTATTTTATGTTTTTGGTAATTTAGAATGCTTTTTTTCATTGTAAATTTTCCTTCATAACAATAACGTTGTATGGTTAATTAACTTATTGTTTAGACATTATCTATAAAACACAGATCTTTTTTGTCTGAGCCGTGAGGCAGTTAATAATGTATTCATCTTGCCTCCTGTCTCCCTCATTATTTGTCCTTTTCCTGACACCTATGCTTCCTGACTGTGTTATGATTTCTTGTTATTCTACTGTGTATTTTTCTGTCTGTAAAATTACATTTCTATTACTACTTGAGTTACCAGCTTTGAAAATATCTTTATGGTGCCTTCTATACAAGATGATGATGTTGGGCCTGGAGTGGTGGCTCAGCAGTTACGGTGCTTGTCTGGCATATGCAAGGACGTGGGTTCAAACCCCAGCACCACGTACACAGCAAAGTGTTGGAGCAAAGAAAACCACATGAAAAACTAAATAAAATTGATCCTCTTTCTCCCTCTTTCTCTCCCCGCTTTCCTTTAAAAAATAAATAAAATGAAAAAATTGATGATGTCGTTTATCTAAACAACTTTCACCAACTCCACCTCCAAGGTTCTGTTGTTTGTTTCATTATTTCTACATTGTGTGTTGTTATTTCAACATCATCATTGTTTATAACATTGATACTTTGTTTCAGAATCTTGAATTTAAATTAATTTAAATACAGACAATGCTAATGGTGAATCTTTTTGCTACAGTTTCTCTGTTAGAATTTAATTGCTTAAAAATCCAATTTTAAGATTAAAAGCCAGGCTAGAGCAGTGGTTCAGCAGTTAAAGCACATGCCTGGCATGTGCAAGGACCCAAGTTCAAACCCCAGCCCCACATACACAACTAAATGTCGGAGAAATAAAGGCCAGATGAAAAAATAAATAAAATTGATTCTTGGGCTGGAATGGTGGCTCAGCAGTTACAGTGCTTGCCTGGCATGTGTGAGGATGTGGGTTTGAACCCCAGCACCACATACACTATTAAGTGTCAAAGCAGAAAACCAGATGAAATACTAAATAAACTTGATGCTATCTTTCTCTCTTCCTGTCCCTCTCTCTCTTTAAAAATAAATAAATTGATTCTTTTTCTCTCTCCCTCTCTCTTTAAAAAAAAAAAGAATAAAATCCAACTTTATTCTAAAGGGCTCATGGGGAGACATATTCTTGGAGCTACCACATGCTTGGAAATGTTTATTATTTGCACACTTAGAAAACCAGCAGCGTGATGAGATACTTGTTTTGGAGACTCACTAAGAATGTATATTTTTGAATGTTTTCCCTTATTTGTGGTGGCTGGAGCTAAACCCAGGCTTGGGGGAAAGATAGATAAACTCATGGATTAGAACCATAGAACAAAAAAGCAATGATAATATTTATGACATACAGTTGTAAGATACTACACAAGATATTTGAACAAGCAATACTGAATGTCTTTACAATTAATCCTATTGTCAAATATATCAAGGAATAACAAGGGATGATAGGAAGGGAGAAGGGGGAATGTTGGAACTGAGATAAACCAAGGTACATTCCTAGCATTTATAAATTTGTCACTGTACATATACTATAGTCATGTATATAAAAAATGTTCTTCATAGGTATAATAATTATGACACTGTATTTGGGTTTTTAGGAAAAATATAGGACCCAGAAGAGAGGCAAGGGATTGGAGGACGGGAGGAGGGAGGTAGAGGGGTGTGGGGCAGGGGCATATTAACCAAATTGTATTGCTGTACTGTGTGCATCTAGGAATATGTCACAACAAAGCCCATCATTATGTAGAACTATAATTCACTAATAAAAAAATACTGGTTAAAAAAAAAGAAAACCATTGCTGACTGTAACATCCTGAACCATGCTTTCTTCTCTGAATCACTCACAAGCATGACTGCTCTGTGCTCAATGTTTCTGTTTCATTCTGCTTTTTGCAGTACTGGGAATCAAACCCAAGGCTTTGCACATGCTAGTTAAGCACACTACCACTAAGCTGCATTCCCAGCCCAGCTTTTCCAGAAGAGTGTGGAATGCTCAAGTATTAGTTGCACTATTGTTCACACCTCTACAAACAGGACATTGTTTGGCACATATAATAAAAATTCATTTCTTATCACAAAACACCATGGAAGGAATATTTCTAATTGACAATCCAGTACTCTTCTGTGTGGTCATTCAGTAACCTCAGCTACTTTCACGATGTAGACCCGCCAGTCCCCATGGTCTAGTTTTTGTCTTTTTTTGTTTGTTTGTTTGTTTTTAAAGACAGAAGGACAGTGAAAAGAGAGAGAATCAGTTTTTATTGAGTTTTTCACATGGCTTTCGTTGCTCCGACACTTAGTTGTGTAACGTGGGTGCTGGGGTTTGAACCTGTGTGCTTATGCACGGTGGGCAAGCACCGTAACTGCTGAGCCACAGCTCCAGCCCTCCCTATGGTCTAGTTTTGTTGGTTATTCAGCTGGCAGAGGGGGGAGAGATTCTGCAAAGGCACAGCTGCTGTTTCTTTCTTTTTCTTTTCTTTTTTTTTTTTTTTTTGGTTAAGGAGTTGAGATGTTGTGCAATCATAAATGCATATAAAGTAACAATATAATATGCATTTAATTGTAAACCATAATTACCCCCACATTGCCCACACCCCAGTCTCTTGATTCTTCTGTATTACTCCCCTATGACAGTTATAAATGTCCATATATAAATATATGATTGTGATTGTGAATTTTCCAGAGTTAAATGATTACATAAGTATTATTTGACTTCGGGAGTGGGGAGTATGCTACATTGTTGATTGTCTCCCTAGATCCCTCTCTGTGTTGCCTCCATCTCCCATTCCCTCTCCTCTCCCCCCCGACCACACATCTATGGTTCTCCTAGATTATGTGTTACTATGCCCTTGATGGGTTCAATACCTGAGTCTGACTACATTCACCCAAGCTTGGGTTAAGTCCCTGCCTCCACTAATGAGGGAAAACATTCAACCCTTGACTCTTTGGGTTTGGCTAACTTCACTCAGCATTTCTTCCATTGCCTCTTTAAGCTGAAGCACACGTCACGTTTATGAAGTCACCATTGGTCAGATCTAGTCAACGATCCACCCATCTACATGATGTTGAGGAATAGGAAGAAGAGGAAATGGGGCTTGCAAACGGCTGGCCGGCTCTGCCTTGCAGGAGGAGAAGTCTAAATCAAGTCTTAATAGTTTTCTCCTTCTAGTCATTTAATCATTTTTAGTAGAGGCCCAAATTATCTTTTGTTTATTTTTGAGGTCTGATTACCAGGGAATGGTTCAGTGATGATTTTTCCATATTATTTTCCCTCATAACATAGTATGCTCTTTTAATCTGAAGGCTTGATTCTTCTTTCATTTCAAGAAAAAAAATTGAATCATCATTTCAAACACATGCAACATTTGTTTAGTTCTCTTTTTCAGCACATAAATTCAACTTCCCATAACAAATATAAAAATTGTAGAATGTATTATTATTATGAGGTTGTATTCATATAGAATGCACAAATATGTATGGTTATCCATTGACTAGATTTGCATTCTTCAAATTGTAGTCTGCGACTCATGAATGGGTCATGAAATCTGCATTGTGGGCCATGATCTGTTGAATTAGTCTTCCTGTTTTGAATAATCAATTACCACAAAATTAGAATTTTATAACCACGGAGGTTTGTTAGCTCATTGTCTCTGTGGGTCCAGAGTCTGAGTCCAGCTTAGCTGGGTCCTTGGCTCAGCATCTCACAGGGCTCTCATCAAGGTGTGACTGGGCTGCAGCCTCATCTGGAGGCTCGATGGAGGAAAAATCCACTTCCAAGCTCATTTGGGCATTGACAGAATCCATTTCCCTGTGGCTACATGGCTGGGGATGCCTGCTATCTGCCAGCTATTGGTTGGAGGCCTCCCTTGGTCCTGGAGGTTGTCAGGTTGTTAGAGCTCACTCACAGGTGTTACCACACATGGTTTCTTTCACTGAAATAGCAAGGAGAACCTCAATTCAGTCTGCTAAGTCATAGTCATATATAACATAATCATCAAAGTGGCAAATGACTACCTTTCCTATATCCTGTTGGTCAAAAAACAAGTCACGGTTCCTATCCACTGTCACAAGGAAAAGTTGATCCACAGTGTCAATACCGGAGGTGCAGCTCATTGATGGCCATATTAGGTCTATTACCACATCCACATTTTAAAATGAACTGGAACAAGGCTCGGTAGAAAGAATCAGGATGCATCCCATGTAGAACAAGTAGGATCCCTCTCCTTCTCCACAGGTTTCACGTCTGTGGATTCAACCAACTGTGACTTGAAACATTTTTTTCTTTTTTAGATTGCATCTGTACGGAGCACATACAGACTTTTCTTTCTCATCATTGTTCCCTAAACAATACCTCACCTATTTGCACAGCATTTACATTATTTTAGATATTATAAGTAATATAGAAATGGTTGAAAATATAAGGGAGGCTGGGGGTGTAGCTTATCTAGAGCACGTGCTTAACATTCATGAGGTGCTGGGTTCAATCACCAGCAACACGTATATTAAATATATATATATATGTGTGGGATATATGCAAATACTACACCATTTCATAAAAGGGACTTGAGCATCTAAGGATTTGGGTGCCTGCACAGATTGCTGTAGTTTAAATCTGCAACATCTCCCAAAGGCCCAATGCTCAAGGGTTGGTCACCAGTTTGGGGCACTACTGGGAGGTAGTGGAATCTTTCTCCCTAGTGGGAGGAAGTTAGGTTATTTGGGGTGTGCTCTTAAAAGGGATATTGAGACCCTAGCCGCTTCCTCTCTCTCTCTTTCTCTCTCTCTCTTGCTTCCCAGCAACCATAAGGTGAACCGGGCTCCTCCACCATGCCTTCCCTCCATGATGTACTGTGTTGCTACAGGTCTAAAGCAATGAGCTCAAGCAACTATGGACTGAAACATCTGAAAATAAACCTTCCTTCTTTATAAGTTATTTATCTCAGGTACTTTATCACAGTGATAGAAAAATAATGCAGATACTGAAGAATGACTATATGTACTTGTAAATGACAATTATGTTAGTTATACAAACACGTGTATGCTGTATGTGACAGTAGAAGAAAGGATGTCTTACCAAGGATCCAGAACAAAATAGGCCAGTAGCTGCTGATCTAGGAGATCCTCTGCAAATACTGAAGATAAGACTACAGCTAAACTGTGCATAAGCTCTGGTCCCACTTGGCTCATTCTCTGTTTATTGTGTTCCCATGGTAACCAAAAAGAAAATGTTCTCCAACCTGTTCCACTTCATTTCTGCTGGCAGTAGTAGTAGACATCATGGTTCTTAAATTCTCAGAGGACTTGCATCACTTTTACTTATTTTTTTGTTTCAGGGCAAGGACCGAAATCGGGGTCTTGCGTGTGCTGGGCAAGTGCTCTGCCACTGAGCTAATCCCCAACCCCCTTGCATCACTTTTATTTCTTCTAAAATCTTCTTATCAAATACTGCTGCAAAACCCAGCAAGCCTGCTAGGTTTATATGCCACAGGGAGCCCCATCTCCTTGTGACCCATCCCCCTCTATTGCATGTGAAGTCCTCTGTGTCATGTTCTCAGAGTGTCTGAATTGTTCCTGTCCCGAACTGCTCTGCTTTCAAGTGTACTGAAGTTTGTCTTTGGAGGTTTTCTTATTTGATTAATGTTAAAATTTCCATTTCCATTCTTAGTCTCCTTATCATTTTCTTGGAGTATAAAAGAAAAGTGAGGGGGCTGGAGCAGTGGCTTTGTGGTTGTGGTGCTTGCCTGGCATGCACAAGTACGCGAGTTCAAACCCCCAGCACCCCGTACACTACGAAGTGTTGGAGCAACGAAAGCCATGTGAAAAACTAAATAAAATTGATTCTCTCTCTCTCTCTCTCTCTCTCTCTCGAAAAGAGAGGTCTGAGAAAGACTTACGTTGCATCTTTGAGTCCTGCACATCTGCAGGAGCTATGCAGCTTTGAAATAGGACCCAAAGACCCATGCTGCTCCTAAGCTCCCGTGTCCACTCCCAGCAGGCACTGAGTCCTGGACGTGGCATGTCCTCTCTGCCTTCCTGGAGTTGTCACCACTTTAGGATGGATGGGGTGGGGGGTGCGGCACCCAGATGAAATTGGATCCAAATCTGAATGGCTAACTGGGTTCTTGTATCTCTACAATCTGGCAGAATTATTTCAGAGACATTTGTTGTTGTGGGGTTGATCTCACCACAACATCTCATGGGTTTTAGACTCAAATTGCTTTCACCTGTATGCAGATCCTTCACTTCCATCTGAGTTGGCTCCTGGGGCTCACTCCCCGCCCCCCAGGGCCAGTCTGAAACTTCATCCTTCCTGGGGTCTCTTCTGCTGTTCCTTCTTCTCTCCTTCCTCCAGGGATGGCATATTTTCTTATTTCTCTTTTCTGTTCCCTTCTATTAAGTTTCTCTTTATTCATGAGAATTATTAGGTCCTTGTGGTGTCAATAATTCTGCTTACACTTTCCTCTAGTCTGAAAAAGTAAAAACCGGTGAGCTCTGAAGATCCCAGTTGCCTCTCCCCATCTCAGCTCCTGCAATCAGAGCAAGGGGCATCTCTTCTTCATATTTCCCTCCACCTCCCTTCTGTTTCTCAGTAACCTGTGACAGAAAGAGGAGTGTTAGGGAGCATTCTCAGGACTTTGATTGTTCACTCTTTCCCCTTATTCTGGGGCGGCAGGGAGTAGAAACTTCTCTAAAGCATATTAGTAGATGAAGTGGACCAGGCAGAAGGAGGAGGAGAAAGAAAGTGTGTAGGGGTGGGGTGGGGTGGGGTGAGCAGGGAATGGAATTGACCAAATTATGTTATATGCATGCACAAATATGTCACAATGAATCCCACTATTATTTATAATTATAATGTACTGATATTTTTAAATTATACGTAGAAATATTTTAAATGTTTTTTTTTTTAAAAAGAAACTTTCCATACCAAAGCAGGCTTTTCTGTTCTTTCTCTGACGGTCACATCTCAGAGACTGTGACGCTAAGGCTGCTTTCTCACTATCTGGTTGATGAGTCCTCGTGTGTATTTCTCAGTGATTTTTTTCTGTTCACTTTATCAGGAATGATATAGCTTTTCTCAATCATATTTCCTTGGATGTTCTAAATATATTTTCTAGATAATATTTGTGGAGGCTTATTCTCTTTTTCCAAGTGTTGTGGTCCCAACCTAGCTCCTGACTTTTCTTCCTGCACCACCCACATGCATGACTTAAAATTCGTTGTGCTGCTAGAAGATTTTCATGCCTGACTTGAGGAAGATGGGATACTTGTTCTAATGCTATGGTTCTTAATTTCTTCTCTCTCTCCCTCCCACCCCCTGCACCTCCAGTCTCTCTCTCTCTCTCTCTCCTTTCTCTCCCCATCCTCCCAGCCTCAATCCTTAACCTTTTCCTCAAAGGAAAGTGGAGAAACTCAGTTGTATAAACAAATACAACATAGTTCAGTTGGGTTAGCTTTGCCTCAGAGAGAGAAAATCAAGCCTGGGCAAAAACATCCAGGAAGAAAACAGCTAGGAGCTGCTTTTGCCCCTTTCCTTAACAAGAGAGAAAAGAAATAGTTTGCATTACAGAAATTTTGCGAGCGCTGGTGACTGCTGCTTGTCCAAATGAGATCAGATGTCCTTGCTTTTTCCAAGCCTGGTCAAGGACAAGAAGATCAAGTTCCTGGAGAGATCCACCTCTTCTCCCCACCTATGGTTGAGTCTGAAGCCATTGCCTTTTTCCTGCCAGCCTCTGTCAAGGATTTTGACGATCATGCCTGTGCAGAAGACCAGGTTCAAGGCGTTTGTGTCTTACTGGGACAACATTCATGCCAGTCTGGGTGTTCAATGCTCCCACCACCATCTCAGAGCCATTCACTCTGGCCAAGCTCCCCACTGCCCCTGTGTGCAGCAGCTCACTGGGGGACCTGGACTGTCAAGCCTGGCACTGTCCCATGTAAGGTGACAGGCCTCTGCTGTTCTATGCTCGTGTGCCTCACCCCTGTCCCCAGAGGCACTGGCATTGTCTCAGTCTCTGTATCCAAGAAGATGCTGCAGATGGCCGGTATTGATGACTGCAACACCTCTACTGGGGCGGTACTGCCACCCTGGGCATCTTCACCAAGGCCACCTTTGATGCCATCTACAAGACTTACAGCTACCTGACCCAGATCTCTGCAAAGAGACTGTGTTCACCAAGTCTCCCTATCAGGATCCAACCAACGTCTTTAAAAAATCCACACCAATCTCTGTGCAGAGGATCCAGGCTCCAGCTGGGGCTGCAACCTAGGAATTTTATACAAGAAAAATAAAATGAGCAACACTTGAGAGAGAGAAAGAGCAAGTTGACATGGAAACATAAAAGTGGATTTCCTTCCTACTTCACCTCGTGGCAAACCTTTACTATGTGAGCTTGATGTGATGCCCTGAGACGCTGAGTGCAGAGCGGATTCTTACTAGTACTAATGCATTATTCACTCTGCAAATATTTTTGAAGTATAATAAGTAAGTCACTGTTCACGCAACAGATAACCATGCAGATGACAGGGGACCATATGGTGGCTACAAGACAGCACTGAACATCTTAAAGGACAAAACACTCATATTCATTTGCAGCAATTAACTAGGGTACTGAGACCATCTGCTGTGACTCATTAGTCCCCTGTGGACACTTATACAATTGTAAGTTTCACATTAGTTTATCTCAGTTCCATATTCCGAAAAGAAAGAACTTGTTTTCCATTACTTTCTGATTCTGTGTTGATGTTAGAGTAATGTTTCTACCATACTCCTACTGCTGGGCTGAAAGATGGCGAGGTGGGTGTGGCGGGTCCTCATGCTGGTTTCAGGGTTCTTCTTCTCCGTATTATTTCCTCTCAACTGGCTCAGAACCACGGTTTTGTTTTGTTGTTTTTCTCATATTTTTCTAGCATCTTTTCAAGCATCTTGGGAGGAGGCAGGGATAAAGAGGAAGCACCCACCATGTTTTGGGAGGCAACGAGACCAGACATTGAAAGAGATTCTGGAATTGGTATCATTGTACACTTCTGGGCAATTTGGATAGAGCTCATTTATCTTCTGAGAAGAGGTCTCAAATCCCAAGTATTTATGCCTTCAAAGTTTTAATTTCCCTAATGCCATATTAGTCTCCTCAGGGGGAGGCTTCTAAGCTCAAAGTGCAAAGTCAAGGCCAAAAAAAAAAAAAAGAGTGGGGGAGGGGTGTTAAGCAATTACCTGATGCATCTGGTGCCACATAGGAAATCATCGGTAAGAGGCATCAGGTGAAAGAAAGCATCTATTTTTAACTTCACCCCAAAAAACTTACACATTTCTGCTTCATTTTAGCTATGCAGATTAAAAACAAAACCTAAATTAAACCAAAGCAAGAAGGGAGGAAACAGCAAAAATAGGAGCAGAAATCAAATAAAAAAAAAACAGTAGAGAAAATCAACAAAAGACTAGCTCATTTAAAAAAATCAATAGTTGATAAACCCCAAAGGAGGCTAACAGTGATAGAAAGAATATATAAATCTCCAAGAACAGAACGAAACGGGCATCACTGGCGCTTATTGAGAAGATGAGCCATTGCTGCTGACAAGCTTATCGTATGTGCAAGAACACGCAAGAAATGGACCGACTCCTTGAAAAGCACAAGCTACCAAAATGAAACCGAGATGAAACTGATCATCTGATGGATAAAGAAATTTCATTTATAATTCATCTCTGAGAAAAGTGATCTGCAGGCCCAGAGAGCTTCACTGGAGGAGTCTGCCAAACATGTAGAAAAATTAGTACAATTTTGCATAATCTCTTCCAGAAGACTGAGGAGGAAGGAGAACTTCCCAGCTCATTTTATGAAGCCGGTATTATCCTGACACTAAAAGTGGACAAGGAGAAGTAAGGAAGGAAGGAAGGTATGGAGGGAAGATGGGAGGAAGGGAGGGAGTGAGGGAAGGAAGTAGGGAAGGAAAACTCTAAACCTTATACCTTATATAAACATTAACCCAAAGTGTCCACCGTCAAAAATGTGAACAGCAGGGCTGGAGCGGTGGCTCAGTGGTTACGGTGCGTGCCTGGCAAGCAAGAGTACTTGAGTTCAAACCCCAGCACCACGTACACAAGGAAGTTTTGGAGCAGCAAAGGCCACATGAAAAACTAAATAAAATTGATTCTCTCTCTTTCTCTCTCTAAAAAAAAAAAAATATATATATATATATGTAAACAGTAAAACTATAAAGTCTTTAGGAAAAATAAATGTGAGCTACCATCTGAATTTAAGGATAGGTAAAGGATTCTTAGATGTGACGCCAAAAACACAATCCTTAAAAGGGAAAAATTCATATATGAGGCATCATCAAATTTAAAACTTTTGATCTGAAAAAGACCCTGTTAAAAGGTGAAAAGACAAGCCACAGATCTGGCAAAGATCCTAAGTTTATAAATACATAATGCAACATAAAAAGTGCGTTAGAAATCAGACAGAAGCCAGGAGCAGACACGTTTCACTGATGGTGCGTACGGATGACAAACAGTGAATGAAGATGTCCAGTATCAGTATCCATTAAGGAATCGCAAATCATTTGGTAGGCAAATCATTTGGTAGGCACTGCATTCATGTTTGACTTCACATTATTTTCTACTTATAATGGGTTTATTGGGATATGGCCCCATTGTAAATCAAGGAGCGCCTATACGTTGTTTTTATTAGCCCACAGTTTAATTTAGGGTTTACTCTTGTGGATTTTTGTTTGTTTCTTTCTTTCTTTGTTTTGTTTTGTTTTGTTGGTAAAAGGGATTGAACCCAGGGGCAATTAGCCCCTGAGCCTCATCCCCAGCCCTTTTAATTTTTTGAGACAGGGTCTTGCTAAGTTGCTTTGGGCCTAAGTTGCTGAATCTGACTATGAACCTGTGATCTTCCTGCCTCAGTCTCCCGAGCTGCTGGGATTACAGGTGTGTGCCACCACACCTAGGTACATTCTGTGTTTTGCCAAATACATAATGTCAAGTTATTACCATTATAATATTCTATAGAACAATTGCATTTCCTTAAAAAAAAATCCCATGTGCAAAGCCGGATGGATGCCTTGGCTTACACGTATAATCCCAGTGACTGAGGAGGCTGAGGCAGGAGGATAGCAAGTTCAAAGGCATTCTCAGCAACTTAGGGAGGCCCTATGTAACTCAATGAGATCCTGTCTCAAAAGAAAGTCCAAAAATAAATAAATAAATGAATGAATAAATAAATAAATAAATAAAATGGAGGGGCTGCAGAAATATGGCTCAGTGGTTAAGTACCTCTGGGTACCAAAAAAAAAAAAAAAATCCCATGTGCTCCATTTTATTCTTTCTCCCTCCTCTGGCCTAGTGCTTCCCAACCCTTTGGAAATTATTGATTTTTAAATGTCTCAATAGTTTTGCCTTTTTCAAAATGTCATGTGGCTGAATCCATACATCACGTGCCTTTTCAGATTGCCTTGTTTGCTCATCAATGTTCATGTAAGGCTCCTCCGTGGGTTCCTGAGGCTTCTCAGCTCATTTTCTTTTATTGGTGAATCCTGTTCCACTGTGTTGATTACCAGTTTTTCTATTCGCTCACCTACTGAGGACATCTTGGTTGTTTCCAAAGTTTGACAATCATGAGTAAAGCTGCTACAAACATTTGTGTGTGAGTTTTTGAATGGGCACCAATTTTCAACTCATTCATCAATTTCCGTGGAGTGCGCTTACTGGATCTATATGGTAAGACCGTGTCTAACCTAAAAAAAACAAAACCCTGCCAAAGTGCGGCTAAAAGTCGCTGCATTGTTTTGTATTTCCACCAGCTGTGAAAGTCATTCCATATCTTCAGCAGCATTTGGCATGCATCATGCATGTCTTGAATTTGGGCCAAATAGGAGTCTACTGGTGTCTATTATTGCTTTAGTTTGCATTCTCTGATGATGTACGATGCTGTGCCTCCTTTCATATGCTTGTTTTCCAACTGCGCATCTTCTTTGGTGAAGCGTCTGTTAGCATGGCTTACATTTTTTTTTTTTTTAAAGAAAGAAGGACAGTGAGAGAGAGAGAAAGAACTTTATTTAGTTTCTCACATGGCTTTCGTTGCTCCAACACTTAGTTGTGTAGGTGGTGCTGGGGTTGGAACCCAGGTCCTTGTGCTTGCCAGGCAAGCGCCAAAACTGCTGAGCCACCACCACTCCAGCCCCATGGCTTACAAATGCATTGGATTGTTTTCTTTATTATTGTGTAGCTTTAAGAATTCTTTGCATGTTGAATTGACCTCTCTGGAACTTTTGCCATTCCGTATGAACTTTAGAATCAGTATGTAATTATCACATAGTAGCCTCCTGGGATTGCACTGAACCCGTAGATCAAGCTGGATCTACGGGATCCTCCCACCAGGAACATGGATTATCTTCCCTCCTTTTATTGAGACATTCTGGGATTTCTTTCACCGGAGGTTTTTAATTTTTCTCACAAAACTCTCTTACCTACTTTCTAGATTTGTACTTAAATGTTTCTGTATTTCTCTCCTCCTTTTTGCTGTGCTAATGTTAGTGGTGGTGTGCTTCTGTGGTTTTAATTCCACGTTCCAAGTGTTTGTTGCTGGTCTACAGGAAAGTAACTGACTTTCATGTATTAACTTTTTTTTATACAACCTTGCTGAAATTGCATATTCATTCTAGTTTTGTTTTTATTTGTGTCCGTTCTTTGGGGCTTTTCTCCGTGGACAACTGTCTCTGTGAACGAAGATTGTTTTAATTTCCTTCATCTGTGTACTTTTCTACTTTTAATTTCCTTTCTTATTTTCTGTAGTGCATTTCAGAGCAACAGATAGCTACAAATATGACTAGAGATACCAGTGTGTCTCCTTTAAAAACTGTTTTCAATGTACCTTCTACGTGCATTTTTCTATACATTAGTTAAAACTCATAGAAGTAAGAAATTTCTTAGTTTTGTGTTTCTCTACAGCCTACCACAGGATCTGAATAGGTGACCCTCAATGAGTATTTAGTAGGAATAAATGTAAGATTAAGTAGTCCTCCTTATCCTTGGGATGCATCCCAAGTCCCCCAGCGGATTCTAGAACTGTAAATAGCACCAAACTCTACATGTACTAAATTTTTCCTATACTTATGATAAAATTCAATTTAAAAATTAGGCACAGTAAAAGATTGATAATAATAATAAAACAGAAACATTATAATAATATTCTTCAACAAAAATTATTTCAAACTTATGAACTGACTTCTGGAATTCTCAATTTAATATTTTCTAGATCATGATTCACTTCCAGTAACTGAAACCACAGAAAACAAAACCATGGATAAGAGGTGACAACTGTAATTTCAAAAAATTAATAAGCGGGGCTGGAGCGGTGGCTCAGCGGTTTCGGCACTTGCCTGGCAAGCACGAGGACCCGGGTTCAAACCCCAGCACCATGTACACAACTAAGTGTTAGAGGAACTAAGGCCATGCGAAAAACTAAGTAAAGTTGTTTCTCTCTTTCTCTGTCTCTCTCACTGTCCCTCTCTCTTTAAAAAAAAAAAAAATTAAGAAGCTAGGAGCAGTGGCACACACCTGTAATCCCAGTGACTATGGAGGCTGAGGCAGGTGGATCGCAAATTCAAAGCCACCCTCAGCAATTTACAAGGGCCTTAAGCAACTTAGTGAGATCCTGCCTCAAAATAAAAATATAAAAGGTGGTGGGAGGATCAGCTGGGGATTTGGCTCAGTGGTAAAGCCTCCCTGGGTTCAATCCCAGGTACCAAAGTAAAAAAATTAACACCTACATCAGAATCTAAGCAGAAAATGGACCTCACGTCAGATGCTTCCAATGTCTGAGGGTAGGAGAGGGGTAAAAGTTGAAAATCAGTAATAAAAGTTGTAGAGGTGTAGACGAGGCTAAGGAAAAAGGACACTGAAGCACTTATTTTATAAATGAAGAATCCGAAGCTTAATGAGGAAAGTGGCCAGCTTAAGTTTACGGAGGCAGTGAACGGCTGAGATGAGACTCAAGTTCATTCATCAGTTTATATCATTATACTTGCCTGGTTCTCTGCTCCTTGCTGCCTGCCAAATGAGTTGGTCTCTGGAATCAAATGTCACATTCAACCACATCTGAGGTTAAATTCACCTTCAAAGTAGGCCTAAAACGTTCCTCCTTTTAAAACCAGACCAGATGGATTAGGGTTGAAGTTCTCTTTATGTTGTCAAATGAGTTATGGCCTGAAAATAAAACCTGTCTAGTTTTAGAATAATATAAGATGTATGATGCTTTCTCTTCTTCTTCCCATTTTGCAGATAAAATCATGTCCGGACTCTTCTGAAAATAAATTAGCTGAAAGCCAGAAAGGTAGATATCATATCTGCTAATGTGTGCTTGGGGCGAGAGGACCCAGGAGAAGATGTTGACCCCTGGGTTTGAAAGCTCTTTCCATTGCTGGAGATAATCATTACATCCCATCCTTACCTGCTGCTAAGAATTTATCTGCCATTTGTTGACTAGATTAGGAAACATTAAAGCTTCCCACTACCAGAAAGAAATGGTCTTCTGGTTTTTACAGTAGTCATAGTGTTTGTCTTGAAAATGCTTGATATTTTTCATAATTCTCTTCCGTGTATTAAGAAGCTCATAGGTCCATTCAGTTTTATGCATCTTGCATATCCCACACTTTTGCACACTTTTTAAGTCCTCCTTCTTTCCCAATGAAAGTTAAAATGAGTAGGATTCTCCCGATATGGCCAGAACTCTGCACATCACTGCAGTCTCCAGAACTGCCTATGAATGCTCAATTTATTCATATCATCTGTCTAAAAGTCAAAGACATCTGAGTGCGTAAGACCTATCCTGCCTCAGCCAATTTCCTAGCACAGACTGTAAGAGTCAGCAGATGTGAATATGCTTTGTTTTGGGGTTTTCTTGTTTGATTTGGTTTTGCCAGGCAGACTTTTTTTTTCCCCCAGTACTGGAGATTTAACCCAGGGGTGCTCTACCACTGAGCTACACCCCCAATCTTTTTATTTTTTATTTTGTGACATGGTCTCACTAAGTTGCCCAGACTGGCCTTAAACTTATGATCCTCCTGCCTCAGCCTCCTGAGTCACTGGGATTGGAGGTGTGTGCCACAGGGCCCAGCAGAATATTTTTTAATAGAATTTCAATCTTTGTATTTTTATGACAATAGATTTACTTTTTTTTTTCAGAGAGAAACAAGTGAGTTTTTATTTATTTTTTCACATGGTTTTTGTTTTTCCAATATTTAGTTGTGTATGTGGTGCTAGGGATCATACCTGTGTCCTTGTATATGTCAAGCAAGTGCTGTACTGCTGAGCTCCCCTCCAGCCCCCAGTAAACATACTTTCACTTCTTCTCCTTGCCCATTCTTCTCCCTCACTTGTCTCTCTAGATTATGATGCTATTCAACTGTTATATTCATATTCATAAATAGAATTTCTGTGTGATATTTTACTTGGAAAGTTCCAACATGGACACAAATCAGATGGACTAAGAAAATTTCGTATGTGGAAGATGTCATTAAATGATGTAGGATTAAAAACAAGATATAAAAATACTCATTAGACTTTGATCAATAAATGGGTCAAAATCAAATGGTTTGTAATTATAAAAGGAAAATAGCAAAAACTGATTTTCCATCAATGATTTTTTTCAGTATCATTCAATAGGGAAGAAATTGAATTAAATGTCTTCCTTCCCTTCCTCAAATTATTTCTAAGACAAATATCCAGGTATTACTTTACTTTCTGTTGTGCATCTGAGTTTGAATTGAGTAGGATTTAAAATACAACTTAGTACAGAAAAGAAAACCATAATATAAAAGGACTCCAGTGGTGGGTACAAAAGGAAGGAGAGAGAGAGGGGAGGGGGAGAGAGGGGAGCAGCAAAGAGGGGAGAAGGGACAGAGGGAGAGAGGGGAGAGGGAGAGAAGGAGAGGGGAGAGGGAGAGAGGGGAGAGGGAGAGGGAGAGAGAGGAGCGAGAATCTGCAGTTGGAGGACCTGGAACTGAAATCTTGGGACTTTCTCCTCCTTCTATGCAGACCTGGTGCTGAAGAAAGATCTGGAACCTGCCAGGCAAGTCAGACATCCTTTCTTCCTTACTAATTCTTACCCTTTTAGCTGGGAGCGTGTCCTAATATCTAACTTCTACCCTCATTTTTTCAGCTTAGGTTGTATCCCCTTGGGCAACCTGGCACTTGTAGTGCCCCATCTCACCGCCTCTCAGCCAACATTACACAGAAAAACAAATCTAGACATTTTATTTCAAATATTTAGCTAAAAGAATCGGAGAGTATGGGAGGCAAAGTTGAAATCTCTGGTTTTAGTTTTCTGAGCCCTGTTCACTACATCAGTCCCCAGAAACAGTACATTTTCTTCCAGTCTTATTTTCATTTATTTATAAAATATTATTTTGTGTGGCTTAATATTTACACAGATTACTTCAGTTAAAAATTGACATTAAGGGGCTGGAGCGGTGGCTCAGCAGGAACACTTGCCTGGCATGCTTGAGGACCCAAGGACCAGGGTTCAAACCCCAGCACCACATTCACAACAAAGTGTCAGAGAAATAAGGCTGGGTGAAAAAATAAAGAAAATTGATTCTTTCTCTCTCTCTCTCTTTCCTCTCACTTTCTCCCTCTCTCTCTCTCAAAAAAGAAATTTTTTTAATTGACTAAGCCAGGTCCAGTGGCACACACCTGTAATCCCAGCAACCCTCAAGGCTGAGACAGGAGAACACACAAGAGGATCAGAGTTCAAAGCCAGCCTCAGCAATTCAGCGAGGCCCTAAGAAACAGTAAGGTTCTGTCTCAAAATAAAAACTAAAAAGGGCTGGGAATGTGGCTCAGTGGTTAAGTGCTCCTGGGTTCAATCCCTAGTACCAAAAAGAAAAAACTTTTTTGACTTTAAAATGTAGGCAAATGGGGATGGAGCGGTGGCTCAGCGGTTACGGCGCTTGCCTGGCATGCGGGAGGATGCCAGTTCGAACCCCAGCACCACACACACAACTAAGTGTCAAAGCAATGAAAGCCACATGAAAAACTAAATAATAAAATTGGTTCCTTCTCTCTCTATCTCACTGTCCCTGCCTTTTAAAAAAAATATATTCAAATGGTTTTGAACCTTATGTTTTCTTTCAAGCTACATGTTTATCCCTTTTATTTTTGTTTAATTCACGCAAGATGATGCATACGGCTCTAGATCATTTCTCATCTACTGTAGTATTCCACTGTGTGAATGTAATTTATTCATCTATTCCTCATTCTAGATATTTTTAGATGTTTCCAGGTTATTGTTGTTTCTCCTGTAAACAGTGCTGCTGCCAAGAACACATTTTTGATTGTTCTTTTTGGTGCACATGTGCACAGATTTTTTTCCAAGTATTTTCTTGGTCATGAAGAAAAGACATTTCTAGCTCTTGTGTGTATGGCCAAGCTACTCCTCTGAATGGCTTTACCAGTGTATTCGTTTGCTAGCAACATAAGAGTTCTTGCATATCTACACCATAGTCATCAGTTGATATTTTAAATCCTTTTAAAATATTTTGCCAATCTTATGGTTTGAATGGGATTCATTTGTTTCTTTTACCTCGACTATTAGTAAAATTGAATGTCTATTCAGTTATTGACCATGAGTTTTCCTCTTTGGAGATGAAGATTACTTTTCTCTCTGACCGCCTTTGTCTCATGGATGTGTTAAGAATTCTGCATATATTCTTGGGGTTTTGATTTTTGTATTTTGCTTGTATAGAACCAGGGATGGAACCTGGGGCCTTGGCCATGCTAGAAGGTGGCTCTAAAACTGAGCTACCTTACCCCCCACCCAGTCCCTAAGATCTTCTGATACTAACTCTAGTTTGTTGTAGGTGTTGCCAACCTACTTGTCAATATCTCTACGGTGTCAAGTTTGTCTATCATGTATTTCTCTGCTAAATGTTTACATTTGGATCCAATCAGGTCTAATTTTTAATTTATCTGCTAATTTAATTTTCATGTCATCAAACTTTGTTTTCAAAGTTAGTCTCTTTAAGGAACCATCTTTGGGGCTGGAACAGTGGCTCAGTGGTTTTGTTGCTTGCCTGGCATGAACAAGGACCCGGGTTCAAACCCCAGCACCACCTACACAACGAAGTGTCTGAGCAACGAAAGTCACTTGAAAAACTAATAAAATTGATTGATTCTTTCTCTCTCTTGCTGTCCCTCTCTCTTTAAAATAAATAAATAGCGAACCATCTTTTAGTTTGGTCTGTCTACTTGGCTTCTGTTGTGTCTGTCTGATGTCTGTTTTCATGCTCATCAATCCTTTCCACTCTTTATTTTGGCATCATCCAGCTTTACTTTCCAGTTTTGACGAGCTCATTGGTTTGGTCTTTGAATGAAGGTGTTTTAATTCACTTTGTCTGCATCCTCTACATTTTGAAGTTCAGCAGTTAATAGCAGCCTTCTGTTCTAGAAATTTCCCTTCTTAAACTATGGGACATTTTTAAAGTTTAAGTTTAAATGAATTAATTCATGTAAATAATGTTAGAAGGAAAATAGTTCTCTCACATCTCTCTCTGTCACTGTTCCCTCCCTAGAGGAGGGTGATTAAATTTTTAAACAGCCAACTTGGGTTACTTTAACATAAAATCAATAAATGATACTTATTTAAAATTATAGGCACACACCTGTAATCCCATTGGCTTGGGAGGCAGAGGCAGGAGGATCACAATTTCAAAGCCAGCCTTAGCAACTTAATGAGACTCTGTCTCAAAATTAAAAATAAAAATGACTGAGGATTTGGCTCAGTGGTTAAGCACCCCTGGGTTCAATCCTTCCTACCAAATAAATAAATTGATTGATTGATAAAATTATAGGACTAGGAATATAGCACATTTAAATACCCACAGACCCTCAAAACCAAAAAATTTAAATTAAAATATTAAATAATTAAATATAATTAATAATTAAATATAATTAATAATAATTAAAATAATGTTATTCTATATCATTTATATTTCTGTTATGTAAATACTACAGTTTAAATAAAAATATTTAAATTATTTAAATAAAATAATTTTTAATTTTTTATTAAGGAGTTGTTATACAATCATAGATGCATATAAGATAACAATATGATGTGCGTTTGATTCTAATCCCGAGTCACCCCTACATTGCCCACCCCCCAGTCTCTTCTTTTTTTTTAAAGAGAGAGGGATAGTGTGAGAGAGAGAGACAGATAGAATTAATTTTATTTAGTTTTTTATGTGGCTTTTGTTGCTTTGACACTTAGTTATGAACATGGAGCTGGGGTTTGAACTCGCATAGTCACACATGCCATGCAATTGCCATAGCCACCGAGCCACCACTCCAGCCCACCCCTCAGTCTCTTGATTCTTTTATATTTCCTCCATAACAGCTATAAATATCCATATATACATATACATACATGTATGTATTTATATACACACAGGGCTGGAGCAATGGTTCTGCAGTTGTGGCACTTGCGGCGTTTGCCTGGCATGCGTGAGGATGTGGGTTTGAACCCCAGCATCACGTACACAATGGAATGTTGGAGCAATGAAAGCCACATGAAAAAGTAAATAAAATTGATTCTTTCTCTCTCACTGTCCCTCTCTCTTTAAAAAAAAAATTCATACAAGATTTTGAATTTCCAGCATAAAATGATTGAATAAATATTAATTTGGCTTTCGCTTCTCGGGGAGGAGGGATACAGGGTATCCACATTGTGGATTGTCTCCCTAGTTCCCTCCACATCATCCCTCCCGCTCTCCTCCCCTCTGCCTCTCCCCTTCTCCCACACCCACTCTGCATATCTATGGTTACACTAGATTATGTGTTGCTTCAGCTTTGGTGAATCTAGTACATGAGCTTGACTTTCCACCCAAGCCTGGGTTTTGCTCTTCCCTCCACAAATGAGAGAAAGCATTCAACCATTAACTCTGGGTTTGGCTACCTTCACTCAGCATGATTCCTTCCATTGCCACCCATTTACCTTCAAAGGCTGCGACACCGTTGTTTCTAATAGCTGAGTAGAACTCCATTGTGTGTGTGTGTGTGTGTGTGTGTGTGTGTGTGTGTGTGTGCGTGTGAATGGATTTTCGATCCATTCATCCAGTGAGGGGCATCTGGGTTGATTCCATAATTTAGCCATTGTAAATTGAGCTGCTATAAACATGGATTTTGCTGTGTTGTTGTAATGTGCTGATTCTAATTCTCTGGGAAAATACCCAGAAGAGGGATAGCTGGTTCATTCAGTGGAACCATCCTAATTTTTTGAGGATTCTCCACACTGCTTTCCAGAATGGCTGGACCAGTCTGCAGTTCCATTAACAGTGTACTAGTGTTCCCATCTCCTCACAACCCCTTCAACATCTGTTATTGTTTGTATTCTTCATCGTTGCCAGTCTGACTGGAGTAAGGTGAAATCTTCATGTAGTTTTGATTTGCATTTTTCTGATTGCTAGTGATTTAGAACACTTTCTCAAGTATTCAACGACTTGCTCGATTTCCTCTGTTGAGAAGTCTCTGTTTAGCTCTCTGGGCCATTTGTTGATTGGATTGTTTGTGTTTTTGATATTTTTTTTAATTCTTTGTAAAATTTGGATATTAATCCTCTGTAGGAGGAATCACAGGCCATGATTATCTCCCATTTGGTTTTGCACTACCAGATCTAAAATTTTACTATACAGCTATAGTAACAAAAACAGCACAGTACTGCTATCAAAATAGTAATGAAGACCAATGGAATAAAATAGAAGACTCTGAGACTAACCTACAAATCTTTAAACACTTAACCACTGAGCAACATCCCCAGCAATTTTTATTTTTCATTTTGAGACAGGGTCTCACTAAGTTGTTTAGAGCCTCACTAAGTTGCTGAGGCTGGCTTTGAACTCATAATCCTCCTGCCTCAGCCTCCTGAGCCACTGGGATTACAGGCGTGCACTACTGCACTGGGCTATGTACATTTTTTAAAAAGAAGAATGTACCACAGAACTAATTTAAAAGATATTACCTATATTTAATAGAAAATAGTAATGAATATGGGGTTTTCCTATTTCATGATATTACAGGCTATTTTTACTCTTTCTGAATTTTTGGTTTTGTTTTTGTCTCCTTTATACTTCTCTGAACTATTTGTAACTGTCTTTTCAGCGCATTTGTGCTGCTGTATCAGAATGCCTGACACTGGGTAATTTATAATGAACAGAAATCTATTGACTCACAGTTCTGGAGGCTGGAAGTGTAAGGTCAAGGTGCCGAAGCCTCGGCCTCTAGTAAGGCCATTCTCTTCTTCCAAGATGGCATTTTAAATGCTGCATGCTCTGGAGGGGAGGAAAGCTGAATTCTCACAGCTCAGAAGGTGAGAGGGCTCAGACAGAAAGGAAGCCCATTCCCAAAAGAGAGCCCTTTCATGAAGGCATTTAACCTACCTATGAGAGTGGGTCCTCATGGCTTGATCCCCTCGTGAAAGAACCACTACCCATCATCATTACATGGGCAATTACATTTCAACATGAATGTCAGTGGGAATAGACCCCAAGCCACTGCACAGCCTTTAAGATCCCTTTGTTTTCTTTTACATAGTGGTAAAACTGAGTAGGGTCAAATGTCAAATTCACTTTGATTGACAACTCTGCGGTTATCAAGCCAATGTCACAGTGATTCCTGTGTCAGTGTACATACCCTCTCAACAAAAGCATTTGAGCGGGGCTGGAGCAGTGGCTCAGCTGTTACAGCGCTTGCCCAGCATGCGAGAGTACACAGATTCAAACCCCAGCACCCACCTAGGCAACTAAGTGTCAGAGCAACGAAAGCCATGTGAAAAACTCAATAAAAATTGATTCTCTCTGTCTCTCTCTCACTGTCCTTCTCTCTTAAAAAAAAAAAAAAGCATTTGAAGGTGGAACACTCGGGATTTTACTCTCTGGCAACGGCAGATCTTTATTGGAAGAATTAATTTCCAACTCTCTAAAGTATCCACCTACACATGTCCAGCAGGTTCTTTGCATCTAGAAATCATTGCCACAGCTTTCCTTCTCCGAAATGTCCGTCATTTTTAAACACCCCAAAGCTCATAGCATATCATTGTAAGCAAGGATGTCATCTCTTCCTCAGGGAAATGGTTTTAAAACACAGAAGGAATTTGTTCTTTTGAAATCGAAGTTGGATTCCAAATAACTTAGTTTTAGTAAAGAAATTGAGAATATCCTGTGTAACTTGGCTGACCTTTCCTAGTGACACTTTTTTTTTGGGGGGAGGGGTTCTGATACAGTCTTTTCTTTTTCCTGCTGTGTCTGTTCCAACCTTCACAGAATCCCCGACAAGCCCGGAGCTGTCACTCAGCCTTGTCCGCCCTCCTCATGGCTTCCTCAAAGAACATCAAACAGTTTGGGGAAAACAGCACATAAATTTTTGAGTTACTAAAATACTTTTTTCTTTATTCTCATCTTCAATGTACTTCCACAGTACAGAAGGACATTCTTCTTATTCTAGCCTTTCAAATGTGATTTTCTGAGGGGTCAGCTTTTCAACACAAGTTCTGTGCCCAGCATTAGTGAGACCCGTTTGTCTAAGGAAGCCATCCACCTCCTATAAGTCAGAAAGTCCACTCACTGGACTGGTCCAGCTGCTCTGGAAAGCAGTGTGGAGACTCCTCAAAAAATTAGGGTTGGATCCAGCATACCATCCCGCTATTCCTCTTCTGGGTATTTTCCCAAAGGAGTTAGAATCAATCAGCACATTACAGCAACACAGCTAAATCCATGTTTATAGCAGCTCAATTTATAATAGCTAAATTATGGAATCAACCCAGATGCCCCTCATTGGATGAATGGCACCAAAAGCCCTGGTGTGCATATATATATTGGAGCTCTACTCAGCTATTAGAAACAATGATTTTGCATCTATTGAAGGTAAATGGATGGCATTGGAAGAAATCATGCTGAGCGAAGTTAGCCAAACCCAGAGAGTCAAGGGCTGAACGATATCCTTCATTTGTGGAGGCTGGACCTAAACCCAGGCTTGGGAGTGAAGTAGACAAACTCATGTATTAGATCCATAAAACAAAAACGCAGTATGTTAATGTTAATATTTATGAGATACAGTTGCGAGATACTTCAAAAGATAGTTGAACAAGCTATGCTGCAAATCTGTACAAAATGTAAATGTTTAATCTCATTGTCAAATATT
>PVKS010017767.1:23779-41484 GCA_004027875.1 Aplodontia rufa
GGAGAAAGGGAAATGTTGGAACTGAGATAAAGCAAGGTACATTCCAAGCAGTTATAAATGTCACTGTATGTACTATAGCCATATATATAAAAACTGTTCTTCATAGGAATAAGAATTATGTCACTATATTTGGATTTTTTAGGAATAATATAGGACCCAGAAGAAAGGCAAGAGATCAAGGGATGGGAGGAGAGAGGAAGAGGGACGTGGTGGTGGGGGGACATTGAACAAATTGTGTTGCTGAATTGTGTACATCTAGGAATATGTGATAACTAATCCCAACATTATGTGAAACTATAATGCACTAATAAAAATATATTTTAAAAAATGACTAGGAGAGGTAAAAAAAGAAAACATTACAGTTCAATATCTTAAGTCACATCAATATCTATAATATCTATTTCAAAAATGATCTTAAGTCGCATCAATAATATAAAAAATAATTTATCTGGAAATTAGAACAAATTTGTAATTTGTACAAATTTGTAAGTAACAAAATAAATAAAAAATAGAAAAAAACCTGAAAAAAAAAGAAATTGCACTCACTGATTCTGCATATTTTGAGGAAAATAAAAAGTCATCCAAAACTTTCAATATGCAAGGTAAGCAAATCGTACCTTCTGTGGAAGTGAGGGGTCCGAGGAGGCAAAACATTAAGCAGATAATATCTGTTCATTTTATTTGGTAGCAAGTTCATAGATGGAATTGAATTTGCCAATGTTTATTTTTATACTGTCGACTGAATAGGTAGAGAGATGAGCAAGGCCTAGCTTTTATTTGTACAAGATATCATCAATCTTTTGTTTTGTGTTTTCTGAAGTTTTAATAAAATTTTCATAGAAATTAAGACAATATGGAACTTCATGTTTTCAATTCCAGGTACCTAAGAATTAAGGGAAACATTTTTTGTTGGTTTGATTCTCGGACATGAGTTTCTAAGATCTGATAGTGAGACAAATTAGGAGAGACAGTAAAATGGCTGGGTAGTCAGGACCCTGAACCCCATTCAACCACACCTGGAAGCTGGCCTATAGAAAGGGATTAGCCGGCTTGCTCAGGGCCTTCAAGTGCAAACAACCATGAGGCTCACCTGTGGGAGAAACTCCTTTGTCCCAGAGGTGGGAAAACAAAGAAATGGGGGTGGACACAGACGGGAACTAGGAAAGAGTTGCTCCCTGTTTTGCATAGATTTTAACCAATGGTTTTGGTGCTCAGTTTCAATGCCTGTTTTACATAGAGTTTAGCCAATGATGTTGGTGCTTTTCTCAAAGACTGCTTTACATGAATCTTAATCAAGGCTCACACCCAAACCAACACAAACCCAGACCTAGCATACTAAGATGGTACCCTACTTCCAGGTGGCCCTCTGCTTTGCGGAAACTCTGTTCTCCTTGCTTAAATAAATCCCTTCTTAAATATTATTCTTTAAATAAATCTCTTCCCTTCTATGGTTGTCTATGGATTTTATTCTTCAAATTCAGAAACATGAACCCAGAAGATTTGTGCTGAGTTCCTGGGGTGTATTTCCACACCAAGAGCTGCAATGCACCACTCAACAGTAGGGGGCAGGGAGAGCTGCTAACACTATTTTGGCTGCAGAAATCTGCAGCCAGCCTGAATTCCCAGTTTTAACTGGCAATAGCTGAAAATACTAGAAATGGGCTATTTTGCCCAAAGAGATTTGCAGTGAGCCCAGGTTCCATTTGCCAGTGGAAGCAGAGAATCCTGGCCTTATCTCAAAACCCCCACATCAACAGGATTGGTTCTATACTATCAAAGTCAACACAACTTTTCTCAAAATTTCCCTTTGTGTTCACCCTAGGACATTGTAGTTGCAGCCTCTAAATCAGGAAATGTAACTTTATGCTGTTTCATGGGGCAATCCAGTAAATGATATGAAAATGTATATTCATTTATGTGATATACCCAAAAAAATTCAGTGGTCACTATTTTTTAGAGAGAGAATCAATTTTTTACATTTTTAATCTATTTTTTATTGCTTTTGGGGGGGGGGTTGCTTGTTTTCCTTTTTTGGAAACTTAGTTGTGCGTGTGGTGCTGGGATTTGAACCTGGGTCCTCTTGCTTGCCAGGCAAGCACTCTACTGCTGAACCACCTTTCCAGCCCCAGTGGTCACTATTATTTTTTTTTTTTAAGAGAGAGGCACATTGAGAGAGAGAGAGAGAAATTTTATTTAATTTTTTCATGTGGCCTTCATTGCTCCAACACTTTGTTGTGTATGTGGTGCTGGGGTTTGAACTTGCATACTTGTGCATGCCAGGCAAGCACTGTAACCACTGGGCTGCCACACCAGCCCAGTGGTCACTATTTTTGACTAAACACTGGTTAGTGTCTTTGGGAGAGTTAAAAAAAAAACACAACTTTTGACTAATTTAGAAATCCTACTGATCCTCATTGTTCATGGACTCCGAATTTGTGAAGTTATCTACTCACTAAGATTTATTCGTAATCCCAAAATCAATATTCACATAAGGACAAATAATAAACTCATATTGCTAGTTGTTGATTTTTCTATTGCAAATATAATTCACTGTCTTACTAGTGAAATGAGAATTTGACTCTTTCCAATTCCTTGTTTCTTAGCTCCAATATATATATATATATATATATATATATATATATATATATATATATTAATAAAGAGAGAGGGACAGCGAGAGAGACGGAGAAAGAGAGAAACAACTTTATTTAGTTTTTCACATGGCCTTAGTTGCTCCAACACTCAGTTGCGTACGAGGTGCTGGGGTTGAACCCGGGTCCTCATGCTTGCCAGGCAAATGCCGAAGCCGCTGAGCCACCACTCCAGCCTCCAATATATTTCTTTTAGTTGCTTTATACGTTCACCTGCTTGGAGCTAACCATCCAGTGACTTCCTGTGAAGTGGTGCACAATAGGAAAGTCTTTTTTTTTTTTTTTAACAAGAGGAGTATTAAAAAAAAAAAATCCACCAAGAGTGTCTTCTTCTTACTATCCCCATCCCATCATCTCCATTTGGAAAAAGCACACAGAAATATCTCCCCACACTATAAAAACAATGGTGTTATGAAGGGTAAGAATCTCATCCCAAATACATATTCCTTCAATTTATTCCCCAAAAAGAACTAACGATAGAGTATTAAAAAGAAAATCAAGATATAAACATCTCCGTTGTTTTTTTTTAAAGAGTTAATTTTTTTTTAGTCTGGTTTTTGTTTTTCCTCCACTTAATTGTGTATGTGGTGCTGTGGTTCAAACCCAGCACGCATGCCAGGCAAGCACACTACCGTTGAGCCACCTCACCAGCCCCATTCTCCAGTATTTTTAAATGTTTTTATTAGTGCACTATAGTTATACATAATAGTGGGGTTTGTTTTGACACAGTCACATATGCATGGAGTATAATTTGCTCCATTTCAGTCCCCAGCACTTCCCTTCCGTCTTCGCTCTCCTTGCTCCTCTACTCTACTGGTCATTCTGAACACCTTCAGTAGTAAGGACTCCAAGGTACTTATGTTGCCAAACGCCTGCACCCTCTACTCTTTCCACATCCACATTCAGGAAGCTTTGCTTCACCTTCCCCCTTTGACATGACTGTGTTGAATCTAGCAGCTCAGCTTTCCTAGGGAGCTAAATAGTTCATGCAAGAATTTCCTGCAGTGTAAGGGTGAGAGACAGAATAGGGTGATGTCTTACAGCAAGCACCACTTACTGCAAAACTGGCGATCCCTGCAGCCAGTACGCACCCTTTCTCTAGAGCGCCATCTGCTGCCTGTGACTACTGAATCCTCTCCTATTTGTCCCGCGCAGGCCTGGCCTGGGGTAAACCAAACGCGCATTCTCTCATCAAGCCATATGCTGATCAAGCACCTCCTGGGCATCAGTCACTTTTCCAAACGCTCCAGAAATATATTGCAACAAACAAAATTCTTGTATGCTCTGCATTCTACAGTCTGTTTTAATAATACATGCTTGGGGCTGGAGCGGTGGCTCAGTGGTTTCGGTGCTTGCCTGGCAAGGGCGAGGACCCAGGTTCAAACCCCAGCACCATGTACACAACTAAGTGTTGGAGCAGCGAAGGCCATGTGAAAAACTAAATAAAGTTGTTTCTCTCTTTCTCTGTCTCTCTCGCTGTCCCCTCTCTCTTTAAAAAAAAAAAAAATAATACATGCTAAATAACATTGGGAGATAATAGCAAAGAAAAATTGAGCAGAATAAAATGGTAAGTGCCCGGTGTGGTGCGTGTCTACAGTCCCAGCCACTCAGGAGGCTGAGTTGAGGCAGGAGGATTGCTTGAGTCAAGAGTTCGAGGCCAGCCTAGAAAGTAGCAAGACTTGTCTCTTAAAAATAAAAAGTAGGAAAATGGAAGCAGGTGTGCTGATGCACACCTGTACTCCCAGGGGCTTGGGAGGGGGAGGCGGAAGGACTGCAAGTTCAAAGACAGCCTCAGCAACTTAGCAAGACCCTGTCTCAAAATAAAATATAAAAAGGGCTGGGGATATGGCTGGGTGGTAAAGAGCCCCTGGGTTCAATTCCCAGTACAAAAAATTAATAGAAAAATGTTGAGACTAGTGGGTCACTGTGGCCCTGGAAGACGGTCTGTTAGTTATTTCTCAATGTAGTGTAGGTTTTCAGCCATGTGGCTATCTGGGAGGAAAAAATTCCTAGAGCTAAGATAATCCTTCTAGATCTAAGGTCACCAAATGTGGAGAATTAGGAGAAAGATTTTTCAGACACATGAGCAACAGATGTGAAGGCCATGGAGGAGAAGCACACATGGCCTCTTCCAGGCCCAGGAGAGGAGGATGGTGCATCAGAGCAGAGTGGGTGGTGGGAGCTGAGGTGGAACCCAGGGCCATTGGGGGCACCATGTTGGCTCCAGTGAGGACCCCAACTTAATTCTAAGTGAGATGGGAAGTCTGGGCAGTTTTTTTTTTTTTTTAAGAGAGAGGGACAGTGAGAGAGACAGAGGAAGAGAGAAGCAACTTTATTGAGTTTTTCACATGGCCTTCGTTGCTCCAACACTCACTTGTGTATGTGGTGCTGGGGTTTGAACCCAGGTCCTCATGCTTGCCAAGCAAGCACCGAAACTGCTGAGCCACTGCTCCAGCCCCAAGTCTGGGCAGTTTTGAGTGGAAATGTATCATAACCACATTAAGATTTTGAAATTGCTCTACCATGTGGGGAGATCAAGAACAGACGAATGGACAATGATGGCATTGTGGAGGTGATAAAAGAGGTGGATTCTGTCGTGTTTGAAGAGAAAGATGAAAGAATTTCAGTATTGAAAGATATTGACAGTGAGAAAAAGACAGATGTCAAGGTTGATGTAGGATTTGGGCCCAAGCGGTGCTGTGAATGGTGGTACCAATTTCTGAAATTGAAAGCAGGTTTGGGAACAAAATTGAGAATCTAGTTTTGGACAATAAAATTTAGAAGCGTTTTAGAAAATCAGATGTTCGTATGGAGTCTCAATCAAAAGCAGGAGGTCACAGATATGTGGAGCTCAGGATACAAATATAAGAGCTATGAGCTTAGAGGGGGAACTGGATGAGATCTCTCTGTGGATGGAGATGCAAGTAGAGCAGAGAAAAATCTGGGCCTGTGGTCTTGTGCTAGTGAACATTTAGGTTAGGAAAGGAGGAAATGAAGGAAGACTGGGAAGCAGTAGCCAGAAAAAGGGAGCAATTGGGAGACTATTGCAGTAGGGAAGAGAGACTTCAGTGTAAACTGACCTCAACTCCACGGAAACTAAAGGCAGGAAGTAATTGCTGGACTGCCGGAAAGGGAGAATATGAGGGAAGTGAGGTGGAAGAAGGCTTGGCCAATGTAAGGGGATCATCTGTGTCCCCTAAATGGTGATTCTTGAAGTTGGGTTTCTTCCCTCCTAGACAGACTAGGAGATGGGGACTCTGTCTTTTCTGAAGGCTGTATCTCAAAGGGATGGCTCCCAGGTCTTTAAGAAAGACATTTCTGCCTGGCGCAGTGGCACATACCTGTAATCCCAGCAACTTGGGAGGCTGAAGAGGGAGGATCGCAAGTTCAGAGCCAGCCTCAGCGATGTAGTGAGGCCCTCAGCAACTTAGCCCTGTCTCAAAATAAAATATAAAAAAAGGGCTGGGGATGTGGCTCAGTGGTTAAGAGCCCCTAGGTTCAGTCCCTGGTATCAAAAACATAACAAATAAAAATTAAAAAATAAAAATGAAAAGGGCCAGGGATGTGGCTCAGTGATTAAACACCTCTGGGTTTAATCCCTAGTACAAAAAAAAAAAAAAAAAAAGACATTCCAGAATTGTAAGAGATTTATATCTCAAGGGACAGGAAAAGGATTTATAATTGCAAATTTTCTAAGAGACATGCTCTAACAAAACAAGATTGGGGCCCATGGTCAGGTTTTGACTAGAACAAATGGTAAACTCTTTTGGAAGTGTTGAGCTTTCTTAGGCAAGAGGCTTGAAGAGACTGGGCCCAGCCCATCACCCTGGGGATGTGACCTTGAGTTGTCAGAGACTGTGCTTGTGTGTGCTCAAGTCTCTTCATGTTGTGGGGTAGATGAAATAGTTTGGCTGAGAGCTGGCAGTTGTCACAGAACAAGGCGGAGGTGTCTTATCTAGAAAGGGCTCAGAGGAGCCTGGCTAGAATTTGGACAAGGAGGAAGTCTTCACCACTGGTAGGTGTGGGGCTGGATGGGGAGAGAGTGACAGAGGAGATGGGAAATTGATACCCCAGTGTGGACAGCCCAAGTGGATACCAGAAGAGGCCAACCCCTCCTTGGCTCAACCTTCTCCCTCTACTGTTGCCCATACTTACAAGCCCCATGACCTGCCACCACATGAGCCATGACTCAGGACTGTGTTTCCCAAGGAAGTCATGCTACGGTTTTGGGTTACTGCCCATGTCTGAGCTCTGTGGTTCTCCAGCCAAGTCAGTTCAGCTAGGGTTTTCTCCACCATCGCCACACTGAGTATCCAGGGGAGTAGCCTTCATACACACTTATTCTCAACCTTCGTGTGCCATCTTGAAACCCAGCTTCTTTCTGGGCCACCGAAGAACAGAGTTTTCATTGTAAGACTATATCACATTGTACTGGTTCCCTGTGTACAACAACCCAAGTCCCCTTTCAAACCTCCTTCTGTTAGATGCTTCTGAGCCTGGAGACAGATGTCCCCATCAGGACACACGGACACCAAGGTAAGATGGGCCGTGGGTTACTTGTTCATTCACAAAGAGCCAAATGATTTCTCAGCCAGCCAATTTAGTTTTAGAAGTTATTTGTGGAGCAGACTGGTTACCTTTCATATATAAACTTTAGAATTCTATTCTGGTGACAATTTCATCTCTTCTGAAGAAGAAAATATACTTTCGTCATTGCTAAGAATCCTGTGGCTTTTCATATTGCTTGTTTAGTCTTTACCAGGAAGAGCCAAATCTCACTTTAAACTCAATCCCAGCAATTACTTTGACCTTTACTATTGGCAGTTTTGCTTTCTCCTTTTCTTTGCTTTTGTTTTTATATTTTCAAAACCTACTGTCCTGTACAGCATGTTTTGACCACCTGTGTATTTTTAAACCTTATGTGAAAAAAAATCTCATTAATATTTTCAGAGAAATTGGCCAACTAACTTGAATGAACAAATAACACACCATTTGACTCTGACAATATCTTCTATTCTTCATAAAATATCTCTCTAGATTACTGATGACTACAATAACGATTGCAGACCTCTCCTGTGCATCAGTAGGCATAGCAAAAACCATCCTTCCTGCCAAACCCTGTTACAAACTCTGTTGGTTTCTGAGTGTGCATGAGTGTTTACATTTCTATAACATTTTTTCCACATTAGCATTTTCCATACTATGTTCTGAAAAAACACAAGTGTCAGGAAGCAGCCCAAGTGTTTACCAACAGGAAAACAGAGAAGCCAACCATAGTGCATTCATATAGTGAACTGCTACTCAGCAATAAAAGTGATCAATTATTGATACGAACAACCGATGAACAAGGCTTCGAAACATTGTACAATATGAAAGAAGCTGGACAACAAGGAGTGCGTATTAAATGATTCTATGTCATATTGGTGATTGTGCAGGGCCTAGATAGTGTGATTGCAACAGACACAGGAAATTTGTGGTGATGTCACCTGCTAAAGTTGTCCCCCAAAGGTCCATGTCTTAAAGACTTGAGGCCTAACTGTCACTATTAGGAGGTGGGGGAAACCTTGAAGAGGTAGGGTTTACTTGGAGGAAGTTAGGTCATTGCTGGCATGGCCCTGAAGGGTACTGGGACCCTAGCCCCTTCTCTTCTCTCTTTGCTTCCTGGTCACCATGATGTGATCCACCTCCTCTGCCATGTGCTCTCACTGTGATGTGCTGGGCCATCCCAGGCCCAGAGAAACAGGGCCAAGTGACCATGCACCCAGACCTCTGAGTCTGTGGAACAAAAGCCAGCTTTTCTTGCTTTCAAGGTGATTTGTCTCAGATATTTTGTAACAGTGATGGAAGCTGACTAACACAACAATATTCTGTATTATGCTAGGGAGAGTGGATATTTGTCAATCTATCAATCAATTACATTTTATTTATATAAATTATAATAATGTGGATTATTGTTTTGTTGTGTTTTTTTAAGGGAGAGAGAGAGAGAGAGAGAGAGAATCAATTTTTATTGAGTTTTTCACATGTCTTTCGTTGCTCCGACACTTAGTTGTGTACGAGGGTGCTGGGGTTTGAACCTGTGTACTTGTGCATGCCAAGCAAGCACTGTAACCACTGAGCCACCACTCCAGTCCCTGAATTATTGTTTTTAAATGAGTGTCCTATGAGATATTGGCATGCATTCCACAAAAAAGGGATGAAATTGTGAATTAGGGGAAATAGAAAGATAAACATATTTTAACTGGTTTGTTTATACAGGACTGCCCAGAACCTCTGCTAATGTGAACTGAAGTCAAGATGTTTCTAATGCTGATTAAAAATAGAAGAGGAGGGGCTGGAGCAGTGGCTCAGAGGTACCGCGCTTACCTGGCATGCCCAAGGACCTGGGTTCAAACCCCAGCACCATGTACACAATGAAGTGTCGAGCAACAAAGGCAAGATAGAAAAGAAATAAAATTGATTCTCTCTTTCTCTCTCTCTCCCTCTCCATCTTTAAAAAAATAGAAGAGGAACCCCAACTACAATGTGTAATTATAAAGTTCTAATAATAATTTTAAAAATAGAAGAGGAAATGCTTCACCAGTCAATCACCTGTGGTGAAGAGTTTGAAGTACAAATCTATCCAGGGGCTACACCACCATGCTGTACAGACCTTGTTCAGAAAAATACTTCCTCTGGTGCCACAAAAAAACAAAAAACAAAAAACCATAACACACAACAATGACCAATTTTAAATAAATTGAAAATTTGAAGTCTAAAGCTAAATATCTGGGACCAGGCTCAGTGGTGCGTGCCTATAGTCCCAGCAACTCAGTAGGCAGAGGCAGGAGGATCACAAGTTTGAGGCGAGCCTCAGAAACTTATTGAGAATCTGTCTTAAAATTAAAAAAAAAATTATGAACGGCTGAGGGTATAGCTCAGTGACAAAGTTCTCCTGGTTTCAATCCATAATAAATAAATAAATAAATAGTAAATAAGTAAAGCTAAATATCTGGTATCATTAGGAGTTTATAATGGTCATCATAGAATTTTGTTATCTGATTAAAAAAATCTAAACTATAAATCCTTTAGTACACATCTTTACAACATGCAGGTTTCCCTACTATTTGATCCTTACAATCAGACAAAGCATTAGTTGAACTGTCCTGAGATAACCAGCTTTCCTCTTTATGGTAACAGTCTTGGGAGTCTTGCTAGGCATGGTGGTGCACACCTATAATCACAGCAACTCAGGAGGCTGAGGCAGGAGGATCACAGGTTCAAGACCAGCTTTGGCAACTTAGGGAGACTCTGTCTCAAATATTAAAATAAAAAGGACTGGAGTACAGAGAAAAAGAAACACTTTTATACTGCTGGTGTACATCCATAATGGAAATCAATATGGAGGTTCCTCAAAAGACTAGTCATGGGGAGCTGGAGCGGTGGCTCAGTGGTTACAGCACTTGCCTGGCATGTGGGAGTAGGCGGATTCAAACCCCAGCACCATGTACACAACGAAGTGTCCAAGCAACAAAAACCACATGAAAAACTAGATAAAATTGATTCTTAAAAAAAAAAAGACTAGGCATGGAACCACCATATGACCCAGTTATACCACTCCTCAGTACTTATCCTAAAGAATAAAGTCATCATACCACAGTGATGCCCATGTTTATAGCAGCACAATTCTCAATAGCCAAACTGTGGAACCCGCTGAGGTGTCCATCAGTGGATGAATGGAGAAAGAAAATATGACATATATACACACAATGAGTTTTATTCAGTCATAAAGAAAAATGAGATTATGTCATTTGCATGGAACTAGAGACATCATGTTAAGAAGAAAAAATAAAAGCCCAACTCAGAAGGTTAAGGGTTTTCTCTCACAGGTGGAAGCTAGAGAGGGAGCAGGTGGGAGGTGGGGTGGAAGAGCTGGGGAGTGTTATTAACCAGGTTATATTGTTATGCTGTGTGTATGCAACATGTAGCAACAAATCCCATCATTATGTACAGACAAAATGCACCGATTTAAAAACGTGGGGGAAAATAAAAAGGACTGGGGATCTCAGAGGTAAAGCACCCCTGAGCCAATCCCCACTACCAAACAACAACAAAAACGGGAGTCCTTCTTCCTATTTTACGAATTTGTGTTATTTTAATATGAACATTTTCCTTGGAGCGAATCAATGACATTTTCAGGAGGCTTCTTCTTGGAATTCTGCAAAATGCAGTGGGACAGGCTTTTGGGTGCTGCTCTTGCAGCTAACAGGCAGTGAAGGCAAAGCTACGGCAGGGGTGGCAGATGGGCTGCACCCTGCATTTGCCCTTCCAGGTGGGTGAGCAGCTTCTCGCCCCACCCAGTGAATACTAAATGTTTTTTAGAAAATTAAAAGTTTATTTGGGACTTATGATTTCCGAGGTCTCAGTCCATTGGCAGTTGTTGATTCCATAGCTCGGGGCCTGCGGTCAGAAGAGCACGGTGGGGGACAGCAGCTCAGGACACGGCAACAAGGAAGCAGAGAGACTGACTACTAATTTTCAGTGGCCTTAGTTTTTGTGTTTTGTCTGCTTGTTTTTGGTGCTGGGATGGAACCTGGGTTTCAGAATGCTAGGTGAGCATACTTTACCACTGAGCTACACACTAGGACTGTTTTGGTGTTTAAATAAACAACCATTATATTTACATCTGAATATATTTAAGTTTACATATTGGGAGTTTATAGATGGAAAGGTGACTCAGGACTTATCCATGTGTGCCTTTTGGAAGGTTAAAAACTGTTTCCAGCCAGACACAGTGGTGCACATCTGTAATCCCAGCAGGTTGGGAGGTTAAGGTAAAAGAATCGCAAGTTCAAAACCAGCCTCAGCAACTTAATGAGGCCCTAAGCAACTTAGAAAGACCCTGTCTCAAAATAAAAAATGAACTGTGGATTCGGTCCAGTGGGTAAGCACCCCTGGGTTCAATCTCTAATATAAATGAATAAATAAAACTGTTTCCATTGGTTTCATTAAGAAAAAAATAATAGATTCAAATAAAAAGCTACAAAGAAATTGTTTAAATATTTCAAAGAGAAGCTGATTAAGTAAGACATTACTGTAACACCTTTCCAAAGGATCTCTCTTTTTTTTTAAAGAGAGGGACAGTGAGAGAGAGAGAAAAAGAGAGAAGCAATTTTATTTAGTTTTTCACGTGACTTTCATTGTTCTGACACTTCACTGTGTACATGGTGCTGGGATTTGAACCCATGTTCTTGCACATGCCAGGCAAGTGCTGTAATCGCCAAGCTACCACTCCAGCCCCCAAAGGATTTCTTTTAAAGAGCCCATAAAACCAGAAGTCACACTATAATCTTTTGATCACTTGAAATTATTTGCCTTTGTTACATCTGTTGGTCCTTCTTTGATTACATTAAGAGGTACTCAACTATTTATATAAAACAGCATATAATCTATCATTTCCATTGCAGAAATATGTGAAATACAGAAACTGTTTTTCTTGCTCTCACATTCAACACAGCATGAAACACTTCTGCGGCCATATGGGTGAGAAATTTTAAGCACACATCAAGCAATTTTCCAGTAGACACCAACCAGGGATCCTATAGTTCCATTTTCACACTACCTACCTGAGTTAGAGCCAGATGCTACTGGTTAAGGGCTCAGTCCCACAAGACTGCTCCCACCTCAGAAGCTAATCCCAGGCTCCAGGTTGTGGTCTGGGCTTCTGACCAACCAGTTATAAATCAGTTACATTTTTTTTCCCTAAGGATTTGCTAGGGAGGCTCACAGAACTCAAGAATATACTTCGCTTACATTTATTCATTTACTATAAAGGACATTACAAAGCTAGAGATGAAAACACAAAGAGATGCACAGAGAAAGGCGTGGGAGAGGGTGCAGAGCTCCCATGTCCCCTCTGGGCATACCACCCTCTAAGATCAGCCACATGTTCGGCAACCTGGAAGCTCTCTAGACCTTTTCATTTTGAGTTTTTATGGAGGCTTCATTACATAGACATGATTGATGAAATCATTGGCTATTTCTCATCCATTCTGCTTTCAGTCCTTCTCCTTCCCTAGAGATGGGGTCAGCCCGGCTGAAAGTCCCAACCCTCTAATCAGTAAATCCCTGGCAACCTGCCCCATTGTGAGGCTACCCAGGAGCCCCCAGCCATCAGTCATTTCATTAGCATGCAAAAGACACATCATTTTGGAGATTCCAAGGGATTTTTAGAAGCTGCTTGCCAGGAAAGAGGGACAAAGAAAAGATATATATTTCTTATTACAAATCACAAAATCTCAAGGAGTATATGACAGAAACTGCTATCCTATAAGCCTGTCTCCAAGAACCATCTGGATCATATTATACATTGATTTGTTCTTTGCTTTAGAAACAGTTCTGTTGTGACCCCATTAAAATGATTTATTATGAGGCTGGAGCAATGGCTCAGCAGTTATGGCACTTGCCTGGCATGTGCAAGGACGTGGGTTCAAACCCCAGCACCAGGTACACAACCAAGTGTCAGGGTGTCGGAGCAACAAAAGCCATATGAAAAATTGATTCCCTCTCTCTCTCTCTCTTGCTGACTCTCCCTCTCCCCCCCCCCTCCTTCTCTCTGTAAAAAAAAAGTATTTATTAAAACGTGCCAGTCCAATCTATGGGCCTAGTTCTTGGAAATCCCAAATCCAGCTGTAAAAGAATGTTCTTTGACTAATGCCAATTTCACTACATCATGCTCAGAAATGTCATCTGGGCTTGAGTAGAAAATTATTATTAGTAGCACCTTGAAGTACTCCGAGAAAACAAAGAAAACAAAGATCACAGTTATTTTTAATGTCTCTGCCATTTCAACTTCTACAGTCTTTTAATATAAGCAGTAGATTCCCTAACAGAACTCAGAACCCCATCCCTCCATTCTGCTGGGTGATATAAAAGTGAGCATTGTCTTCCGGGTTCTGGCTCTTCCAGCAGAAAGCTGAGGGATTCAGAATTAGGCTCACACCTGAGCCTCTGGTGGCAGATGCCAAATGATGGCCACACATGTACTTCTAAGGGCAGGATGGAGTCCAGCAGTGGGACTCCCAAGGTACATACAGCACCTTACACACAGTTCTCTACAGCGTCGTGCCATTAAAAGGATTATTCTTGGAAGATACTTGTACTATAATGCTGGAGTAATTTGTAGCAGTCCAGAAGAGTTAAAACCACTGGTAAAGTGCTTAAATATGAATGTTCTCATTCCCGCCAACTAAGGAGATTCTCATCCAGAGAAAACTTCCACCAAATCAACACCACAAAGACAATACAGCCAAAACTTCGGTGGTGATATGCGGCAACTTGCCAAGGTAGAAAGTGATCTTGGATTGAATATTTGACAAACTGTTAAGTTTCTATCAAGGATAAAGGATATGAGATACCCTTGACCCATTTCAACTCTTTCCCATCATTCTAAGAAGTCACACTCAAAATTACTACAAGTGTTCATGTTCAAAGGAAATGCTGGGGAAATATTGGTAGATTTCGCTGAGAGTCAAGATATGAGAATAAATTTCCTGCATTAATCTGAGTTCTCAACTCTGTCTCCATACGGTGGCACCAGGCAAACATCAGTTTAAAAAGTGCCACTGGGCAGGCCTTCTTGGCTTTCTGGTTCTCATTTTTGAAAAGCAGAGGGAGGCAGGAGTTATTGAGCTAATTCCTTGGATGAATCTTGCTAAAGAGACTGGGTTGCAATGAGAGCTGGGCAGTCTGATTTTATCACCATGATAAGCAGGACAGTAGGAGATAAAGTCATGCTGGGACCATTTCAATCATTTCTAAAGTCCTTCATTGCAAAGGTGCTCATCTGTGAAGGTCCCCATTTGCGAAGACTGGCATTTGTGACGGTCCTCGTGAAACAGTCAAGTTAGTTCTCAGTCTTGTGGGGTTCGCAGACAGACCAGAAAATCGGGAGTTAATAAGTAGGCCACTGTTCAAGGTTACAGCATTAAGATAACACACCTGGAGACAGGAGGTTGAGAAGTCAGCTCAGTCTTCTAAGACTGTGTGGGCAGCAGAGACACCAAGAAGCCAGAGCCAAAAAAGACAAGGTCACTGAAATCAAAACCACTCAGACAGAACAGTAGTCTTCCCTGTTCTGAAAATAATATTAGGGACTCTCCCAGATGATAAGGAGCAAATTCCAGGTGGTGAGGGGCAAGGCATGTGTAGAACAGTCACTGACGTAGCCGATGTGATGGCACATGCCTCATGCCTGTACTCCCAGCCACAGGAGACAGAGGCAGGGGGATGGCAAGTTGGAAGCCAGCCTGGGCAACTTAGTGAGGTCTTGTTGAAAAAAAAAAAAAGAAAGAAAGAAAGGACTGGATGTTGCTCAGTGGTAAAATGTCCCTGGGTTCAATCCCAATTGTGGCACACACACAAAAAATATCACTGAAGTAAACTACAGCTATCTTTACCTTATTAGCTTGGTAAAAACCATACACCAAGGTGGAAACTTCAGATGCAAAGAGACATGCCTCAAATGAATAAAAGTGCAGACGCTGCTAGCTCCGCCTCTACATGCGATGACATCCAGAGACCAGTCCTGCCTGCCCTGCAGATGCCATAAAAGCTCTATCTACACCATTGTCCTTTGTCTGAGTCGGCCTGGGATTTCTGTTCCCCATGTGCTGCCTCCTTTATGTCCAAGTGTAAGAATAGTCTTGTTCCTGTGCCAATGTGTTGTTTGTTTTTTTTTAAGATCATTTTTTTAAGAGAGAGAGGGACAGTGAGAGAGAAAGTATCAAATTTATTCAGTTTTTCATTCAGCTTTCACCACTCTGACACTTAGTTGTGTATGTGATGCTGGGGTTTGAATCTGGGTCCTCACAGGACCAGGCAGGGGCCATAACCGCTGAGCTACCGCTCCAACCCTGCCAATATGTTTTTCTCTGATTCGTCTACAGGGAACATAAGAACCCACTACCACTCGCTTGTGAAGGCCCTCTTTTGTGAAGGTCTACAATTTTGTTTAAATTGTGGTTTTTGCGGTGCTGGGGATGGAACCCACGGACGGCCTCCTTCATGCTAGCCATGCACTTTCCATTGAGCTGAATCCTTTCTAAACTATATTGTGCATGTCAGCTTGTAAAGGTCCTCAGCAGCCTGCAGACAGGGGTCAGAAGGATGCTGAACTTCCTTCCCTTTACTTCAGCACATAAGCAGATGATCATCCACAGGATTTCTTCTTTCCCCCATGGAACCACGTAGAAAGAACTGATGCCTGCAGACATGGGAGGAAGGGGAGGAGTGCATAGGCCTCCCTGGGCTCTGTGGTGCTGCCTCCTCCAGACCAGCATTTCACGTGAGTCCATCTGGGATGCAGGTTTTCTGAGGGCATCGCATGTGGGGCATCATGTACTTTATGAACCACTTCAGAAAGCTTTCATGAAACCCAAGTGTAAATTGTCAATGACTTAAATTATATACAAGAAATATACCCTGCTAAAAATCCAGCAAGCAGGATGAGTGGATTCAAAATCTGTGGTATATATACACGATGTAGTTCTACTCCACTATTAGAACAGTATCATGCCTTTTGCAGCCAAATGGATAAAAATGGGAAAAAAAATTATGCTGAGTGAAATATCCCAAACTCAGAGACTTAAGGGTCAAATGTTTTCTCTCACACGTGGAAGTTAATGTAAAATCTAAGACAGGATAGTCAGCTGAGTTTAAGTAATAAACTCACCATAGCTGAAACTCCACATAAGCTGAGGGAAGCAAACCTAGGAAGATGGGGGAGGGAAAGGGAGAGAGGCAGGGAGAGGAAGGGAGGGAGGGATAAGGGGGCTTATCAATACAACCGGGACTACTCAACTTGCATTAGAAGCCTAGCTATACGCAGACAGCAGAGGTCCTCAGAAATGTCATCAGTTATTATACATGTACATGTTCATTTCAAACTATAATGTGGTGGGATTACAGAGGAGACATCAGCTCAGGGAATGGATGAAGCGGGGTAGATCCTGGTGTAGGATTGACCTCAACTTACTATCTCACTATGTCCACATCCATGTATGCATGATTATGTAACAACAATTCCCTCCAATATGTAAGTCTATGTCAAATAAATTTAAAAATAAATAAATAAACTTTTTTAAAAAATCTAGCAAGCAGGGTAGCCAGAGTCCTCACCTGCGTCGTCAGTTTCCCAGCCAAGCTGTGGTTGGGTCACTTGCTGGGAGGCACTGGATGGACAGTTCTTCTCAGGCGGTGGCCATTCATCTTTCTGTCCCACTTCATCTGCAGCAAGGAGAGGCTGAGAGGAAAGCACACTTTGGAGCCTTCATGCTGTTCTTTGGGGCCTGCAGGTGCTTTTGGGGGGGGATGCAAATAATTGCCAACATGTAAAAAAAATGAGAAAATTTGAATTAAAATAGATTCTGATTCCTACAGAAAAATCAGCAGCTCCAAGCCTCCAATATGGCAGGAACTGCTCAGGGCCAAGAAATGACCTCCTTACCTGATGGGTCATCCACTCTGCATCTGCCCAGGCTGAGGCAGGAGTTTGGGGCCAGCAGTGGGCAACACAGATACCGTATTAAAAAAATAAAACAAAACAAGCAAAAAGGGGCTGGAGCAATACCGCAGTGGTTACCGGGCAACAATGCAGGTTCAAACCCCAGCACCACGTGTTGGAGCAATGAAAGCCGCAGGAAGAACTAAATAAAATTGAGTCTCTCTTTCTCTCACTCTTACAGTCCCTTTCTCTCTAAACAACAAACAAACAGAAAAGGCATAGAATTTTCTCCCCTGCAGTTTGTGAAATATTATTTTATTGAACAAGTAGCATAAATGTTTTACTAATTTCAGATTAAAAACATTCTTTTCTGGAAAGTGATACAAATGGGGATTGTTAAAAGAGGCGTTAAGTGCGCTGATTGAATTATATTATTTCTCAGGTCTTACACTGAAAGGGAAAGAGGCTGAAAGGGAGGATACGAGGTGCAGAAAGAAAGGAACCAGACCTCAACAGACCGAGCAGATTTATTGCGATAGTTACAGGTACACACTTTCCAAGCAGAAAAAGGC
>PVKS010017768.1:0-41364 GCA_004027875.1 Aplodontia rufa
ATGCAACTGCTTTGCAGAGAGGAGGTGCAGCTTTTTTCTCCCAGGGCAGTGGAAATGGGTGTGCCCCAGCTGGGTGGAGGGCTGACTTGTAAAAAGCCATGGAAGAGGGAAACTGGGTGCCAGGCTCACACAGGGCTGCTGTCCTTGACCCCTGAGGCCAGGACCCCCACATGGTGTAGGGACTTCTATTATTCTTTTAAATGGCAATTACTATTGGGTAACATGAAAAGGACTTTCACACATCTAACATTTTCAAGTAAAATACTTACCTGGACTAACAAGTGGCCTGAATTAGGCAAACATGTCCCACATTTCTTGGTGTTCTCATTCATTTGCTTTACCAAATTCGTCAATATTTCCACAGCACCTTTGCTGATCATTTCATTAAGAAATCTTGGATTTCCAGAAATGAATTTGATAGTCCCCATACAGTACAAAAAAGCTTCAGTGTTTGTTTGCAGATCTTCACTTCTAAGTACCTCTAATAATGATTCTGCAGAAAAGATGAATTATGATAAGTGTCTGAGCATAACAGCTAAAGAGAAATACATTAAAGTACATGTTTGTGAACATCAAATATGATTTTTAAAAATATTTTTATTAAGAATTGAGTTATTATAAATCATAAATGCATTTAAAGTAACAATATGAAGTGCATATACACTTAAACCAGATCAAATATGATTTGTGAGCTATATTTGTCCAAAAGGTACATATAAATGCTTGTTAAGAGTCACTCAAGGGGGGCTGGAGCGGTGACTCAGTGGATAAGGCTCTTGCCTGGCATGCCCAAGTACATGGGTTCAAACCCCAGCAACCACGTACACAACTAAGTGTCAGAGCAACGAAAGCCATGTGAAAAACTCAATAAAAATTGATTATGTCTCTTTCTCTATCTCACTATCCTTCTCTCTTTAAAAAAAAAACAAAACTGATTATCTCTTTCTCTTTCTCGCTCTCTTTAAAAAAAAAAGAGTCACTTAGGTAAGAAAAACTTACTTTTAGCTATAACAGATCTCTGTAATAGTAAGGACAGCAAGCAAAAGGGTAGAATTATAAATACATAAATAAGAAAGTAAACTAATTGTCTCTTTTTTTCTCACTACCACCTCATACCAGGGATTGAACCCAGGGGTATATAACCACTTAGCCACTTCCCCAGCCCATTTTTATATTTTATTTTGAGACAGGGTCTTGCTAAGTTGCTTAGGAACTTGCTAAATTGCCAAGGCTGGATTTGAACATGTGACCCTCCTGCCTCAGCCTCCTGAGTCACTGGGATTACAGGCAAGCACCACCACACCCAGCTTAAAGACCTCTTTTAACTAAATGCTACTCCTTAACTCTTACTAATATTTAGCAGTCTTTATTTTTAGTTACAAAAATTTTAAATTATAGAATGCTTACAATCAAAGCATTTTATTTATTTATTTATTTAGGTACTGGGGATTGAATCCAGGGAATCTTTACCACTAAGCTACATCTGCATCCCTTTTATAAATTTATTTTATTTTGAGACAGGGTCTTGCTAAATTGCTTAGGCTGGCCTCAAACCTGAGATCCTCCTGCCTCAGCCTCACAAGTTACTGGGATTACAGATATGCACCACCATATCTAGCTAATTAAATAATTTTAAGAATTGGATTATGCTAGGCATAGTGGTACACTCCTATAATCCTTTGTTACCAGAAGAGGACTGAGAGTGTTTTCCATGTCACTGCCTTCTCTTGTACTAGCAACATTAATTCATAAAATATTTCCATGTAGATAACTATCTAATCATCTTAATTATTAATAAGCATACCTTATTAGAGATATTTCAGGATTTTGGCATTATTAGCTAGGTAGTTAGAATATAATAAAACCTATATATTTGAATTTTTTTTTCAGTACTGGAGTTTAAACCAAAAGGTACTGTGCCACTGACTTATATCTCCACCCACTTTTATTTTTTTATTTTGAGACAGGATCTTCTTAAATAGCCTCAAATTTTTAATACACCTGCCTCAATCTCCCAAGCTTCTGGAATTACAGACATGCCCCAACACATTTTGATGTCAGATTTCTACAACACTTACCGATGTCTTTTAATTTTACTCATTCCTACTATATCAAAAGACTAAAAATTTAAATTACGTCAAAAAACTAAAAATTTTCAATTATGTCAAAAACTACTGTGTTTTTTTCTAATAGGGAATCCATGTCCAGGAAATGGATTTTTTTTTTTAAAGAGAGAGGGACAGTGAGAGAGAGAGAGAGAGAATCAGCTCTATTTAGTTTTTCATGTTGCTTTCGGTGCTCTGAGACTTCACTGTGTACGTGGTGCTGGGGTTTGAACTCATGTACTTGCACATGCCAGGCAAACACCGTAACTGTTGAGCCACCGCTCCAGGAAATGGATTTTTAAATAATTCTTTGTAAAATCACTACGTATTACTGTAAGTACTTATAAAATAAAAAACAAAAACTAGTCCGTCTTACAAGGCACCAAATGATGCAATTAAACGGAATGCAGAAGGCACTGAGAAAGACGAGCAAAAACATACATCGCGTAACTTGTGTGTGCGGCTGGGAAACACAGATTCTTGCCATCGTTAATTATCACTTGTCTCCCAAACTTTCCATTTGTGCTCAAGTGCACCACTTGCTTCACTGTGGCACTGAACGATACTCACCCAGAATGTTGTCATTTTGAATCAGAGAGTCATTCTTCTCATTCCTGCTAATTTTAAATATAAGTTTGCAGACATTAAGTAGATTCCTTCTACTCACTCTTAGCTGCAGAGAAACACAAACACTTCCATTTCTATTGCAAAGGAAAATAAAAATATGCCATACTTTTAAACATACAAACATCTCTAGTAAAAGTGCAGCGAGAGTATTATTAAGCATAAACATTGTAAAGAAATCAAACTTTGAAAAGTTTAGTTGAAATATTTGTCAACTATGATATTTAATTAACTCAATTATACTAAATATAATATAAATGATCTTTAGAGTAAGAACATTTTAATAACAAGCATTTATTTCTTACTTCGTATCAAATTTATATTTAAAGTTAATGTTTACTTTTAAAAGAATATAGGAGGAAGAAAGGGAGCAGGATAATGTTAATAAATCTAATCAAATGAAGTAATCAATTTAAAACACAAAAACAAAGGAAGATGAATACCAAAATTTCAGATTAAACTAATTTTGAAAAGAATCGGTAATAAAAAAAAAAAGAATCCATAATGGATTTGAAGCAAATTCCTATGATGTCTCCATTGATAACTGTAAAATGATGATATTAAGACATGAAAAGGAAATGAAAGATGACCTTATTTGCCAGGATCATGGGCTACCCCATGACAATCACCACTTTCCATCTGCTCCCTTCCCTTTGCATTGGTCACCTTCTTCCTGCAGTACCCCTTGTGCCCTCTGCCCTTGAAGTGTCCTCTGACTCCCCTGCTACAGTGCCAGTGCGGGAAGGGGAAGGCTGTTTAATCACTTGCATTCCCAGTGTTAGGAAGAATTCCTGACAAGGTAGGTTCTTGTGGTAGGGTAGTCTCCTTCTTAAATTAAAAATGGTAAGTTTATTCTATTTAAAGCAAAGTTGTCAAATTAAACAAAAGGAAAAGGAGTTTAGGAATCATCATACTACCACTATATATACTCACAGCTGACATACTGGTATTTCTTTTCTGTTTGTATAAGGTGCTAGATTCCTTCCCCCAAAGAGAGATGCATTCATACTGTGTATATGTTTGTACTCTTTAAAACAATCTTAATATAGACTGACATGTTTTTGTAAGCTGTTTTGATACAAAGGTTAAAATTAAAATAGCTATCTGGCAAATCTCCATTTAACCAAGAATGCAAGAAAATAGAACCAACATTATGCTTGCTCAATGTTTTTAACTATAAAGAACTTTAAATGTCTGAATTATAATACTAAACTGGTAGAAGGAATAAGTATTGGCAGGAACAAGAGAAGCAGTAAAAAACTTCTTGTTCACATATCTTTGGTCTTTGTTGAGTTTCCTTCAACATTTTTTATGATGTGGTCTTTTAAATTTTTCACGTAAGGCTAGGGATATAGCTCAGTGGCAGAGCATTTGCCTAAAATGCACCAAGCCCTGGGTTCAATCCCCAGTACTGGAAGGAAGAAGGAGAGAGGGAGGGGAGCGCAAACAAAAAGGGCCATTTATCTGCTGGGTGCAGTGGTGCACCCCTGTAATCCCAGGAGGCTGAGACAGGAGAACTGCAAGTTCGAGACCAGCCTCAGCAACTTAGTGAGGACCTAAGCAACTTAGAGAGACTTTGTCTCAAAACAGGAGATAAAAAAGGGCTGGGGATGTATCTCAGTGGTTAAGTACTTCGGGGTTCAATCCCCAGTACCAAAAAAACAACAAAAAAAAAGTTAAAATAATAACTTTTTTAAAAATGTACATAGACTCACACCACTAAGCCAAATAGCAATCAGGGAATAGGATCTTGCATGGAATGTTCTAAGGGATTCTAGGGAATTCAAGTGGTATATAGGACTGGATGGCTTTGTAGGTTCCTTCTCATCTCCTGGTTCTGTACTTAAACGGAAGTGAAAACCACCCAACTCTGCACGTTGGAATTGAACCTAGAGACTCACCTTCAACCAGCAAGGCTGTCAATGTCACCAGGAGGGTCTTACCAAATCATGCACCTAGTTAAAATGTGTTTTCTGTCTGGCAGATCACTTAACTTTTTATCCTAAGACAGTTTAATTGTGTTCAGCATGTAATCAATGTGAATGATTTTTTAATAAGCAAGATAAATTTTCTCTGCAAAGCATTAATGAATTCATAGATCCTCACTTCTTTTCTTTTTTGGCTTGGTGTGGAACAAGATGTCTAGAAACCAGATGAAAAAGGAAAGGCAGGGCTGGAGCAGTGGCTCAGAGGTTGTGGTGCTTGCCTGGCATGCGTGAGGTTGTGGGTTTGAACCCCAGCACCATGTACACGATGAAGTGTCAGAGCAATGAAAGCCACATGAAAAACTAAATAAAATTGATTCTCTCTCTCTCTTTCTCTCTCTCTCTCATTGCCCTCTCACTCTTAAAAAAAAAAAAAAAGAAAAGAAAGAAAGGAAAGCCAATCCTTAGGCACTAGCAGCCTGGTTCCTGCCCAAGGCAGCTGCACCAGCAGAGCCCTAGAGTGAAAATCATAATTTAAAGAAATGTTATAATCCTGAATTGCAATTCCAATTTCTCAAAAGAGACTGTGTAGTATAGAATGACAGCTAAATAAGAATGCATCCTTCCTGCAAAACTACATGGAAGATGCAGTCAGAATATTCTGCTTTATGAAAGACTCCATTATCAAGATAAGACACAGTGGACACTCTTACTAAATTACTAGCAAGGATGCCCGACGCTTACCTTAACCAAGTACTTTATAATTTACTAGGCATTAACAGCAAGCTTTTACTTTTATGAAACCAGGTCAACAAAGCTTCATTCATTTGTTTTTGCGGCTCCCTTAGAACATTCAGTGATAATTGTGGCTTATCTTTTGGTTCCAACTGTTTATGGCTGTGACAACAAAGCACTCCCCTCAAACAATGATAGCATTTTGTTCTAGACAGTTTCTACAGACTTTTATTTGGTGTCTGGCCTTTTCTTCTAACACTTTTACAGGAGCCTTCTATGACCACTGAGGGACCTTCCTGTAACCACATGCAGCTGTTTTCCTCTTTCACACGGTTCAGAAAGCACCTGGCCATTGTGTCTGTGACCCAAATTACTTTATTTCTTAAATCATATGACAGAATTAAGCTTCCAGTAGAAACCACGGGACGGAGGCCACAGCCTGTGTGGTCCGGTAATGATCTCCAGTCACGACTTGAGCAACTGCTTTGAGTATATCTGCCTATTGTTGCTTTTCATTTTCTTTCCTTTTTTGATTTTTCTTTTTCTTTTTAAAATATCTAGTCACATTCCAAATGTAAGAGATCATTTGAACATTTTCTAAGTATTCAGCCTTAGTTCCTTAGATAACACTTCCTAGTCCGATTCTCGGATGCCAGTTTATTTTTTTTCAAGACTTTAAATGAACACACTGAATTTCTAACCTTCCTTGTAACATTTACCAAAAAAGAATTTATGAAAGTTTGTACATGCCACAGTTTACTAGACCAGAGGAAAGAAAACTTACTGCTAGGATGATTTTTGCAAGTTTAAGGCTGAGCAAGTCTGAACCAACATCAACTAGTTTATATAAGGTCTTCAGGAGAACACTTCTTCCCTTAAATTTATTTCCAAGCATGTTTCCTTCCTCTAAAGCGTGGTGAAGTTGTGTGCATGCAGCACAAACCGTTTCAATGTTCTCTTCTGTCGGAGAAAGAGATTAAAGCAACACTTACTAATGAAGGTCAAGTTTTCAAGCGCATCACACACAGTGTAAGTAAAACCCCACAGTTATTCCCCCAGACATTCAAATTCCTGAACTCAGTTTTTCCCTTCTTGCCTCATGTCCATGTACTTAATTGTTCCATCTCTTTGATCCATCTCCTACCATGCTGACTCACTTACTAATCAGTCAATTAACTTATCTAGAGTACACAGTCTTTCAAAGAGAGTATTAAAGACTGGAATCGCCTCCTGTTTTGTGTGGTCTCCTTTATTCCAAATGCCCTCCACCTCCATCTATGCACTGTTCAGTCTCACAGAGGCATGTCACTTGAGACTTGGTCTTCAGTCCTTTTGGGCATACTTTCAAGGGCCTAGAATGTTCTTCTTACCCATGTTCCTACCCATTTTGTCCTTCGAGTCTTTTGTGTTTTGGCTCCTCCAGAAAAGATGCACGATTCCACATTCAGCAAACGTTACATTGTACTTTTATTTATTTTTCCTCCAATACACTGTCACTACTGTGGGTTGGCCCCTCCGTGTCTGCTGCTGGATTGAACAGCAAAGGAACGTTGTATTTTATAATTATGAGTCTGAGGAAAGTAAGTTTTGAAAGTGGTACCCACAATAAGAGGCATACGAGGACTAAAAGGGAACATGAGGGAAATTGAAGAATCCAAGATACAAGGTAGTCTATTGGAAAATATTATCTGATAGATTCCATCACAAAATTTAAAAGTGGGAAACCAATCTTAAATAAATACTATAATGTGCTCTTAGAAGCCCACATGGAGGAAGTGTGCGCCTGCAGAAGGAAATGACTCAGGCCATTTTTAGCTCGTTTCAACAATAACATCTAAGAAAAAATTTTCAACCTCAATAGCTAAGTAACCTTCAGTGCCTTTCAGTCATGCACTTACATAAATGAATTGATGGGAAGTGACTTAGACAGACTTTAAATAAAGGGAAAAATCTGAACTCTATTGTATGGAACACTTTTGTTGTGTTGTTTTATTGTTTTGTGCCTGGCAGCTTCTTCATAAGCTCCAAGTTCAGTGCTGGACCACTTATGGGCAGTGAGTGGTCCTCACAGTATTTTTCTAGCATTTCCCCTCAAACTCTTCAGTCTGCTATGCTCTATTCAAGAGTAGTTGCTTTCATTTATTTAAAAAGAAATTTAAAAGGAAGGCCCAAGGAACAAAATTTAAACTACTGATCAAATTAACCCTCTTACCAATTAGTTATAATAGTTACAAATGCCAAGTGGCCTCCAAAGACAACTGGAATCTAAGCTGAGACTTTTTGACAGGCGGGAGCTCAAAGAGCAGAAGAGAGTAAAATAATCTCAAGCAACTTCTCCCCACAACATACTTATTCATTACAAAGGGGAAAAGAGCAATTTAGGATTGAGGGTAAATTACTGGAAGGCACCACCTGACTCAAGTGATCAAAGCCATATCTCCAGCAAGGGAGAAAATCAGCCTCACGGGCTTCCTCACATGAGGCACTGGGAACACAGCATCTTCCCGTGTGATACACCTGTCCCCAAAACCCAACCTGGAGCTCGCAGCAAGAAAACACCAGTAAACCCCAATCTGTGGAGCTGTACATAAAATAAATTTCCTTTTAAGGAAATTATTGGGGCAACTGACAAAATCTAAGTAAGATTTGTAGAGTGTTATATGGTAATTTCCAGATAAGTAAGAGAATACCCTTGTTCCTAAAAACGTATGCCAAAGTACTTAGTGATATGGGGCATCATGTTTACACCTTGTTCTCAAAAATTTTTAAAAAGAAAAAATATTGATGTGTGTATGGAAGAAGTAGAGAAAGAGAAAGGGACAGAGAAGGAAGGAGGGAATGATAAAGCAAATGTGATAAAATATTAATATTGGGGGATTCTATTCTAGGTAAAGAGCACATAGGATTTTTTTTAAACTAGGGATTAAACCCAGGGGTGGTTTACCACTAAAATATTCTCCATCCCTTTTTTAAAATTTAAAGACAGGTTGTCCCTAAATTGACAAGGCCAGCCTCGAGCTTATGATCCTCTTGCCTCGGTCTCCCAAGTAGCTGGGATTACAAGTGTGCACCACCACTCCTGGCAACTTTTCTGCAAATCTGCATTTATGTGTCAAAAGAAGTCAAAAAGCAACCCAAGAGATCAAGTAATCTAGCCTTGCCAACATTTGTTGTTCTTAAAAGTTGTCTAGGGAGAGACGTGCCATATTTCAGTATTTAACGATCCATCTGAGAAGGGAGACTTGTCAACATTTCAGAGTCCCAGCTCCTCAGTTGGCATCCTAAATTATCTCTGTTGCCAGCAGTGGTGGGCAGAGCACTTGGCATCCTTTTAAAATCCTTCAGGCTGAAGACCTCCTCCAAGCCAGGCCTTAGTGACGCTCCCCGCTTTCCCCCCACTAAGTGCTCCTGGTTGTTTTCTTTTTAAAATTCTTACCCAGATTCATGTTCTTTTCTCCAGCTTTTGCATACATCTCCTAAAAGGGGGCCCACAGTTCACCTGTGCACTAATAAGAGGCTAAAATTAATAACTCTAGAGCAGAAAAATCATTGCATCCATATTTTTAGGATTTGAGGCTGCAGAGAGCTTGGGAGGTTGTTACAGTTTAGATGTTAGGTGCACCCCCCCAAAAGCTCATATGTGAGACAATGCAAGAAGGCTTAGAGGTGAAATAATTGGGTTATGAGAGCTTTAACATAATCAGTGAATTAATCTCTTGATAGGGATTCACTGGATGGGGACTGAAGGCAGGTATGGTGTGGCTGGAGGAGGTGGGTCATCGGGAGCACAGCTTTGGGTGTATATTTGGTGAACTGAGCTTTCTCTCTCTCTCTGCTTCCTGATTGCAACACCCTGAGCCACTTTCCTCCAGCACATTCTTCCACCATGATGCTCTGCCTCATTTTAGGCCCTGAGGAATGGCGTCAGCCATGTATGAACTGTGACCTCTGAAACAGTGAGCCCCCAAATAAACTTTTCCTTCTCTAATTGTGCTTGTCAGGTCTTTAACTCACAGCAGCAAAAACAAAACAAAAAAAGCTGACTAAAACTAGTGACCTAGTCTCATCTGCCCCTCATCTGGCAGGTGAAGAAACTATTTCACCTAGAGTTGAGATGATTTCCTGCAGCCATATGCCTACTTAGTAGCAGCATCAAGGCCAGAAATCCTGTCCAGGGCTCTCGTATTAACTCTGAACACATCCTAGCACCCAAAGGGAGCAGAGGAGGGTGAGGGTTTGAACACTGAGGAAGCAGGCTTTCTGCATGGCTTCCCTGTGTGCTTGCTGGGGGAGTCACACACCCTGCTTCCTCCAGAGCATCTCCCTGTGACTGCCAATGCCGGCATCAAAGGCGCATTCATTCAACAGTTCCTACGAGGTGGAATTCCAGAGAAGTCTGTTCACCTTCAGAACTGGAGTCCTCTAGGAGCTGCAGAGAGGGAGAAAAGGGAAAGCCACCCCCTGACAAGCTTCTCATAGCCTCGCAGGGACCCATCAAGTGTGGGTCTCTACTCCAGAATGCCAGGATAGGGTGCGCTCCAGGCCACTTCCTGTGCCGTGAGCGGCATCTCTGACAGATGTGTACTCAGCCTCAGGAGGGTGGGACATGTGCACAGCCTGATCAAGAAAACCACGGGCACAGCTGTGGAGGATGTCAGTCTGTGGGACTCAGTCCGTTTCAGAGGCCTGAAATCTGTTTTAATCTTTCATTTTCTATAATATGAACAGTCTGCCTAGCGAGATTAAACCAGCATTTCCTCAAGCAGAAGAGGTGATCCTTAATTTTAAAGTCAGCTGTCTTGGTGTTTTTAAAGTCTAATTTGCTCACTAACAATCTGGTTTACGTGTATTTTATTAAATACATTACTGAAGATGATTTCATTTGTTTTTGAACATGTTCGCAGAGATGGTCAAAGTATACTAAAAATATCGGGGTAACAGAGAACATGTAAATAAACACAATTTTTTTTATTTAAAACAAGAACTGTTTTTTTACCCTTTTCTAATTCATGCAAAATTGGCACGATCCTTGTATTCCAAAAGACTTCGTCTACTTCTATTTCTGTGTCCTTTGCTTGAAAGTTGGCTTTTGAGACTGGAAAAAAAAATGCAGAGCAGGAGAAAGCATCATGAAGGGAGTTGTAATGGAGCACAATCAAAAGCCAATTACCTTTTTATCACTCAGATCAATAAAGTACAGATTAAATTTAACTTTGCCCCCAACCCAATTAATTCTAATTAGAACTATAGGTCTCCTAATCAAATCACCTCACATTAAACTCAAGATAATGTAAACAAGTCAGAATGTTAAAATACAGTTGGGATAATTCAGAAAGCATTAAGTTTTGTGAATGTTGATGACAGGCAAGGCAAACTGTTTTGAGTTATTTTCTTACTCAGACATACCCCTCTGCAATATAGAATTAGACAAGTATAAACGGATACAGAATAAAGACTTTCTTCACATGCTTGTAATTCCAGCAATTCAGGAGACTAAGGCAGGAGGATTGCAAGTTTGATGTCAGCCTGGATAACTGAGTGAGACCCTGTCTCAAAACAACAACAACAACAAAGAGCTGGGGATGTAGCTCAGAGGCAGAGCACCCCTGGGTCCAATCCTCGTACTGTAAAACAACAACAACAAAACTGAATGAAGACTCTGGAAATGCTTCATGAAAGAACGCCTGAAAGGAAGGTCAGGAAGGACTCTCTTTTCTGTAGAAAAGAGGATGTTCATGCTATCTGGGTTCGGCAGCCCTCATGCTGAGTGATTTTTGTTGGGGGGTAGCAGGAGATGCCTGGGCTTAACGCCCTCATTCATGCATTGGGTGACTGGGGTCCAGTTTCTTACCCTTTCTGAGACTCAGTTTCCTCATCTGCAAAACACAGATTGGAATATTTGAGCTCAGGGTGATAAAAACTAAACAACACGATACAGGTAAAGCTCTATGCCCAATGTCATGCATCTAGCAACACTCAATATCTAAGAATTTCTTTTCCCCAATTAAACAAACAGGTAATTGCTGTCTGAAATGTGTCACAGCCGTGTTGTTCCACGTAGGCTCTTGGAGAGTGATGTGACCATTCACTGTGCACTTTATGTGCAGCTGGCCTCCATTTTACTCTTACAACCATACTAGGAGAAGGCCCCCAAGTTTTCTCCATCTTGCTGATGAAGAAAGTGGAACTCAGAGGTATTAAGTTATCTGCCCAAGGTCATAGGGCCCTTGCACTTGACCTCTAAGATATTTTGCCCCATAGAAGATTAAATTAGACTGCAACCCAGCAGACCAAAGGTAAAACAGGAGGAAAAGAAGTGTAAACCATATTAAAAACTGCAAGTCATGATTACATTTCACAGAGATAGTATCTCAAGATCTAAAACACTAACTGTGTAGTTGGAAGTGGCACTGTTGCACCAAGGTCTTCCTGTGCAAGGCTGGAAAATATTACCTAGCCTCTCTTCTCTGAAGTCCACCCATGAAGTCCCTCACCTGGCATCCAGTTTACATTGAGACAAGGGAGTCCAGGCACTCTCAGAGTGGACCTGGTACCAATTAGGTGTCTACAATGGGTGCCTGAACCCTAAAAGTGTCACATGAAATGTTAGAAATCATATGGGCAGTAAGAATGTTCAACACACACACACTTCGCTCCTGGCTGCATATTTTCAGGTTTTTCTTTATTTTTTTGAGGGGAGTAACTGGGGATTGAACCCAGGAGTGCTTAACCACTGAGCCACATTCCCAGCCCTTTTTATTTATTTTTTAAAAATTTTCAAACAGGGCCTTGCTAAATTGTTTAGGGCCTAAGCTGCTGAGACTGGCTTTGAACTTGTGATCCTCCTGCCTCTGCCTCCCAAGTCACTGGGATTATAGGTGTGGGCCACTACTCCAGCTTCAAGTCATTTTAATTTTTAAAAAGAACATGTTGGGGGCTGGAGCGGTGGCTCAGCGGTTTCAACGCTTGCCTGGCAAGCATAAGGACCCGGGTTCAAACCCCAGCACCACGTACACAACTGAGTGTTGGAGCAACTAAGGCCATGTGAAAAACTAAATAAAGTTGTTTCTCTCTTTCCCTGTCTCTCTCACTGTCCCTCTCTTTAAAAAAAAAAAAAGAAGAACATGTTGACCAGCGAGGCCTAAGAGCACGGTCTGCAGTCAATGTGTGGGTTGGAGTCCTAGCTCAGCCAACTATTAGCTGGTTGACTTTAGGCACGTTGCTTTACCTCTTCTCTGTTAAGTGGAACATGATGGGCCCCTCTAATTATTAGTATTATGGGTTATTTAATCCCATAAAAAGAAATATTAATTTCTTTTTATGTACTCTTTTGTATTTTCTAAAAACTCAAAAACCTTGAAGAGATAAAAATATACAATATAGGGCTAGAGCGGTGGCGCAGTAGTTGCAGTGTTTGCCTGGCATGTGTGAGTACGCGGGTTTGAGCCCCAACAACACATACATGGAGAAGTGTCAGAGCAACAAAGGCCACATGAAAAACTAAAGAAAATTGATTCTTTCTCTCCCTCTCTCACTGTCTCTCTCTCTCTCTTTAAAAAAATACAACATATATATAAATATATGCATCTATGTCTTAGTAAATATCTATGTTAACTATTTTCTTAACAGTTAAAATGAACTTCTCTGCAACAAGAAATCCAACAAAGTCCCTTCTCAATTATCTGTATAAACAGCAGAGAAATCCATGGATAACACATAATGGCATGTATTTAAAAATTTATTTGAATTCAGAGATGCCTAAAAGGAATCCTCAAACTATCACACGAGCAGTTCTCCAAGCACAGAGTGCTGACGTCTCCCAGGAGAAGCAGGGAAGCTGTACAATTGACACCTAACACATGGGCCTTCCCCTCCTGCACTTTATGACAGAAGTGACCATTCCCAGTCGCAAGTCCAGCTTGCCTTTGATCAGACCTTCTTAGCACCAAGAGGGGCCTAATACGTACTGGGCCCTGAGGAGCACTGGAGCACAAAAACAAATAGAAAGGGCCTGTCGACAAAGCTGTAGCTACACAACTACCCCACTGCGGACCCATAAGCAAGACTTCACCGTAAAATACAGAACTGAATGGTCTTTCGGACAAAATGAGTCCACATCAGTATAGGTCCACAGTCCCTTATCCACAACCTCTAGGATCACGTGTGATTTGGGAATCAGAAGTGTTTGGATTTTAGAAAGTCAGTACTAGCTATGTATGGCAGCACATGCCTATAAATCCAGAGATATGGGAGGCTGAGGAAGGAGAATCGCAAGTTCAAGGCCACCTTCAAAAATTTAAGGAAACCTGGTCTCAAAAAAATAAAAATAAAAATGGCTGAAGATGTACTGCAGTGGTAGAGTGCCATCAGGTTCAATTCTCAGCCTTGGAAAGAAGGAAGAGAGGAAGGAGAATGGAGAAAGAAAGAAAGAAGGAAAGAAAGATGGATGAAGGAGGGAGGGAAATCAGAGAAAGCCTGTAGTCCCAGCAACTTGGGAGGCTTTCAAAACTGCAGGTACAGTATGGTAGACCACCATCTCAATCTTTTTGATCATTATGTTTCTGAGTCTGACTTAACTTTAAGAAATTATGTATACGGATTCTAAAGATAAATAGGAATATTCAAGTAGTATAAAAAATATAGTTGCACATATTCCCAGGAAACTAACTGATTCAAAGCCCAAAGTATATGAATAAAATTAATATTTATCAAGGCAAGTGAAAAAGCAGAAGACAGATGGATAATAATGAGAATAATTTAATCAACATAAATTCATGATACACTTATATTTACTAGAAATACAGACTTCAGGGCTGGAGCGGTGGCTCAGTGGTTATGGCGCTTGCCTGGCATGCACAAGGACGCAGGTTTGAACCCCAGAACCACGTACACAGCTAAGTGTCAGAGCAATGAAGGCCACATGAAAAACTAAATAAAATTGATTCTCTCTCTCTCTCATTGTCCCTCTCTCTCTTAAAAGAAAAAAGAAATACAACCTTCAAGCCCAACAAATTCAAATCACTATTTTTACCTTCTATGCAGTATGCTTTTCACTTTTGTTGTTATTTTGTTTTGCAGTACTGGGGATTGAACCTAGAGGTGCTTCACCACTGACTAAACTACATCGTCCCTAGTCCTTTTCATTTTTTATTTTGAGACAGGGTCTTGTGAAGTTCCTGGTCTGACCTTGAACTTGCGATCTTTCCACCTTAGCTTCCCGGGTTGGTAGGATTACAGGGGTATGCCACTGTGATATGGTTTTTAATACAACAGTGCTATCAGAAAACATGATTATCAACTTGATTCTCAGAACAAACAAAACTAGTAACATTTTAGCCAGACACAGTGGCTAAAGGGTTCCCCTTCCTCTTTCCCGGGAATCCCTTGTGTGTAGCTGTGTCTGGCTGTGGCCTCTTCACCTCTTCACCCCCATGCCTCTCTGCCTCCACTCTGCACTCTATCCATGAGCTACTCCAGAAACAGAAGCAGAGAATCACATGATTGCTTTTTGTTTTTAAGAGAGAGAGAGAAGAGCGAGAGAGACAGAATATCAGCTTTATTTAATTTTTCATCTGGTTTTCATTGTTCCAACACTTAGCTGTGTATGTGATGCTGGGGTTTGAACCCAGGTTCTTGTGCATGCCAGGCAAGTGCAATACTGCTGAGCCACCATTCCAGCCCCATGATTGCTTTTTTTTTTTTTTTTAAAGAGAAGGAGGGAGAGAGAGAGAGAGGAGAAAATCAACTTTATTTAGTTTTTCATGCAGCTTTCATTGCTCCAATACTTTGTTGTGTACGTGGTGCTGGGGATCGAACCCACATCCTTGCACATGCCAAGCAAGCACAGGAACCATGAGCCGCCACTCCAGCCCATCTACGATTGCTTTTTAAGATACACACACAAACACACACTCACAGACACACATATAAGTTTATCTCACTCTTGGGGAACAACCTCATGTTTTAGAAAGTACTTTGATCTAGGTTCACAGTTTGCTAAATATAAAAATTATGATTCAACAGGAAATTGGTTAAGTCAAGCAAAAATTTCAGCCAGTCTTTGAAGATTTTGCTGTCTCAGTGGTTAGAGTTGTTAACCACCACTTTTGAGTTCTGGGCACAATAATCTGACACGAAGCTAGGACTGGCTGATTTTTTTAGCACAGAAATGTAAAATCCTTAGCAACACTGTTGTCTCACCAATCAGAAGATTAAGGTTTTCCGGAGTACTAGAGAAATAAATTCCCAATGTCCACAAAAGTTATTTTATTGATAAACTAGTTTTGAGAATAATAATTTTTAACCCCATACTAGATTTATGTCATAAAATTTCATGTGTACAAAAGAAAAATGAATGTAAAAAACACCTGCGTACCCACTAGCTTGGTTGAATATTAACATCATACCACATTTCTATCCGTCCCCTTATCTTAAAGAACTGACACACTTTGGACACAGCTGAAGCCCTCTGTGCCTCCCCCCACCCCCGCCTCCCCTCTGGGGCTCACCAACATTCTCACCTGGGTGGCTTCTTGTCCCATGCTTGGCTTCACACGTCTACTATACAGATCTGCAACCCACAGTATATGCTCTTGTTTTTGCACTTTAATTTTTCATCTAATATTATATTTGTATTTATTTTACTTGATATTGTAGATATGCTTATTTTTCTAAATGCTATATTCCACTGCCTGACTATATTTTGTATCATTTTTACTCTGTGGCTTATATTGTTAAATTTCTCAATTAAACACTTTAAATAAAGCCCTAAAGAACTGTCTTAACAGACAGCTAAGATTTCCTGTAAAGGAACAATGGCTTCAAATTCAAGTTTTAAACCCAAGAACTATATGATGTCAAGATCTGCAACTTCTTCAACGTTCTTTAGTATAACCAAACTTGCTATCAGAGACCATGATCATCAACTTGATTCTTTGGACAAATGAAACCAGTAACATTGTAGCCATTTACATTTCTATAAAATCATGATGACTATCAAATGAGGAGGCTGTTCTGAAAATAATGAAACCTTATGGAAATAAAGGTTGCTCTGGGACCAAGTTTCACACAGTAAACCACATCTTCAGCACGCACATTTTTCCTCCCAATGGAGATAACTTCGGATTCAGTGCCCAGGACCCCTCATGACATGAGCACCTCACCTGCTTTGGTTTCCAGCCTGCTCAGGTAGGAGCTGCTGGGGCAAGAGGAAGCCCTGGTGCGTCTCTTCCCCTGGTCCCTAGGAAGAAGCAGAGTGCACAAAATACTCAGCTCAAATGCCAAGGCATTTCCATTTTTGTAAATGACTAGCCAGCTCTGCACAGCTTCTGAAGAAATAAGAGAATGGATTGTAAGTCGGGTCTTCATGCTCCATGTCCTGTTTTCACCAACCTTGATTTCCAACTAAGATTTATCTTTAAAAAAAAAAAAGTCAATTTGCTTAACAATATGAAATGCGGTTACTAGAAAGAACTAAAAATTAAATCCAAAGTTTACTCTACAAATGAAAACAATCAGTAAAGGATATGGACCACAAGAGGTCACTGTTACAACAAGAAAAGCCTAGGCTTTGGGCGCTTAGAGAAACCTTACCAGCTCCGCATAGACAAGGAAACTGTCCCAAACCAGCCAGATGCCCAAGGTCACATAGCAGGCTCAGTTTTGGAATGTGGGTCTCATAACTTCCAATTCACTGTTCTTTCCACTACATCAGTTATGTCCTGTTTCTTTTTTTAAAAAGTAAATTAAATTAATATTGTCTAAAAATGTCTTCTTAGAAATATTTTAAATGTTAAAAAACTGAAGGTATATTCAGGCAGTCCCCAAATAACAAATATTTTGGGTTCCAAACAAGAGTGGTGGTTGGTCAGTAGGACCATATGCTCAGGTCTTTAAAAGTTATATTTAAAGTACATATTGTTTCTGAAGAATATGACTTCTTTTTAGAACTGTTATTTACATGTACTTATTTTTAAGTATCTGTATAAAAGTCAAAGGTAAAAAGCACTGGGGTTGGGGATTTAGCTCAGTGGCAGAGCGCTTGACCCTGAGTTCGGTCCTCAGTCCTGAAAAAAAAAAAAAAGTTTAAAAGCACTGATAGAATATGAGTTCAGGTTTTATAACAATATTTCTTTTTGGTGATCCAATATAATATTTGCTCAAAAAAATGCATCTACCAGATCTGTTTTATTTTATTCTTTAAAATTTTTAAGTCATGGTCACCTATGAACATCTGTGTGTGTGTCCGATGCTCCTGCCTCCTGTGTAGTGAGATCCCCAGGGAATGTTCAGGACAGGTCATGGCCCTTGGCCTGTACTACTGTCCTGAAGATCAGCTTCTCCAAATTTAATTTTCTTCCCATAAGCATGTCTTTCTTAACATATGTAACACTTTCTTTTATCATAAAAGAGGGAAAAGATCAGCTAATTTAAAAAAATCAATATTCTCAAACAGTTGCTTTATTTTTGTATGCCATAAAAACACAGATAGATCTACAGCAGAAGAAAGGGACCAGGGGATGGGAGGAAGGAAGGGAGGGTGCTTGGGTGGGACATCAGTCAAATTATATTGTTATATTGTGGCATGTATGAATGTGCAACAAATAATCCCATCATTATATACAACTTTAATGCACCAATAAAACTGGAAACATTTTTTAAAAAGATAAGATAAAGAACTTAAAAAATTTAAAGAATAAAGAGAGATCTGGTTGCAAGATGTTTCTAGTAAATCAAAGAATCTGGCAACAGAGTATTCTCAAAGAAGGCAGAAATAAAGGAAGTCAATCTGATGAAAAGGTAAAATACTGACGGTTCAACAGGGTGTAAGGTTAATGAAGCACCCATATTTATCGCTCCTAGAAATAACAAGAAAGTCGAAGAATGGAGGCAAAGTCTTCCTTTTAATGTGTATACCTGTCTTGAACAGCTGTTTCAGATTATTTCAGCTAATGGACTTTCAAAATCACTGATCCCCTCTCCCTAAGGTCATGGCCAGAGGTAAGGCTGCCTCCATAAATACTGGAAAAATAAAGCAGGGTCCTTATTGTACATGAAAACTTGGGAGCACTGTGTCCTATCAGTTCCCAAGAAGACTGAGCTGGGATTAACTGTATGATCACCATACAGTGGAGGACTGTATCGGGGGACTCTGGACCTACCTTCCTGGGTTCAAATCCTAGGTCCAACTTTATCAGCTTTGTGACCGGGGGAAAGTTAGGGGAAGGTTTTGTCATCTTAAAACAAGGGCAGTGCCTCTGAGTGGTACAGTGACCGGTATGCTGGAGGAACTTAACAGTCAATATTATTTTTCTTTTCCCTCAGCGTTGACAAGCACCTATCCAGGGCTGGATGTGAACACATGCGGCATTTCCCTGATGAAATTTAAAATCTACTTGAGGAGCTAAGGACTGATTTTTTTAAACACAGAGGTATGCTAAGAAAGTGATTAATAAGTGAGAGAGGTGGACTACAAGTGTGCCTTGTAGAATAAAAATTGGCCAGGTACGTAGTACATGCTCGTAATCAACTTACTTAGGAAGCTGAGGCAGGAGGATTGCAAGCCACACTGGGCAACTGAGCAAAATCCTGTCTCAAAATAAACAGGGCAGGAGATATAGGTCAGTAGTAGACCACATGCCTAGCATGCATGAGGTCCTGGGTTCAAATCACAATGCTAGGAAAAAAAAAAAAGAATTGAACTAGCAAATGAAATACTACTTTCAAAGAGGATCAGCTGCATGAATGAGGTAAAACAGAGAGTATGAGTAGCTGGATACTGGGGGCCGGAAACAATTGCACAGGCTGGCAGGGTGGATTTAGAAGGTTTCTGCTGGGGGCTGGAGCGGTGGCTCAGTGGTTTCGGCGCTTGCCTGGCAAGCACAAGGACCCGGGTTCAAACCCCAGCACCACATATACAACTGAGTGTTGGAGCAACACAGGCCATGTGAAAAATAAAGTTGTTTCTCTCTTCCTCTGTCTCTCTCACTGTCCCTCTCTCTTTAAAAAAAAAAAAAAAAAAGAAGATTTCTGCTGGGAGGAGCTGGTGGGAATAGCCTCCTGAAACTTTGGGTTGGGTAATAGACCTGATTTGACAGACAATAAGGAACTCTTATAGGTTCCTACACAAGGAAGTGATGGGACTTTGGTTAGGCAATGACAAAAGCATTGAGAAGCTTGGTGAGAGATAACAGGTACTAATTTTTTTGAGGGGGACAGTGAGACTGAAAAGACGGAACAAATTTAGGAGGTCACATAAATGAAAAACTGATAGGATGTGGTGATTTCAGGACTGGAAGAACAGAAGATAGACCTAGGGGAACATGGAAGCAGAAATGGAGATTAGGGAATAGAACTGTTTGAGGGGTCAGCAAGTCTGGGTTTTGCCTTGTCGACTTTCTAATGAAAGAAGGAGCATCTGGGGGCTGGAGCGGGGGCTCAACGGTTACGCGCTTGACTGACGTGAGTTCAAACTCCAGCACCAAGTACACAACAAAGTGTCAGAGCAATGAAGGTCACATGAGAAACTATATAAAATATAAAACTGATTCTCTCTTTTTCTCTCTCACTGTCCCTCTCTTTATTAAAAAAAAAAAGGGGGGGGGGAGCATCTGCAAAGGAGATATGGAAATCAGGAACAGGGCTGCATTAAAGATCAAAGTGGCACAAAGGCACCAGTCATTACAAGAGTGGTTCACAGACCAGAGACCAGGGACAAGATCTCATCAGATATTCATGAGTAAAAGGGGAAAGGAGTCCAAAAGGAGAGCCACAGATGGGTGTAGTGGCACCCACCTGTAATCCCAGCTGCTCAGGAGGCTAAGACAGGAGGATTGCAAGTTCAAGGTCAGCCTCAGCAATTCAGTAGGACCTTGTCACAAAATAAAAAAATAAAAAGGGCTAGGGAATGGGGTCAGTAGTAGAGAGCTTGCCTTAACAAGCATGAGGCCCTGGATTCAATTTCCAGTAACCCATCCCCCAAAAAGAAGAGAAACAAAATATGCCCCCATGCAGTCCAAGCCGGTGAGAGAGAGGCAGGATTGACAGGTCACAGAAGATGGGAACTGAGAGATGAGACCCTGTCTGGCCAGGGTTAGTCTGCCAGGGTTTCCATGGAGCATCATGACTGAAGTCCTGCAGTAAGAGTGAGCAGGAAAGAGAGGCATGGAGAAGAGAAAACTGCTTCCCCGAAGGACAGGTGACCTTAAGTCCCCCACAGAAAACTATCTCCTTCTTGGTGCTACTAATTGGAACCACATGAAACAAGTCTTCACCCTTCTTTATTCCCGACAATCCTTCAAATATTTAAAACGTTGCACTCACCATTTAAAGTCACTTCCTGTGGTTTACACCCATGATTCTACCATGTGATCACGGGTAAGATTTTAACCTAAGCTTTGGTTTCCTCATCTGTATATGAGAGGGCAGAAAATAATGGTAGCCTGCAACTTAAAATTCTTGTGAGAATTAAATGATATAACATGCAATTGCTTAGTGCAGCTCCAGGCACATGGAAAGGACTTGGTGAATGTTTACTAACTCCTCCAGTTCTTCAGATGTCCCTATAGGATATGGTTTCAAATATCTGCCAGCCTGTTCAGTTACTCTGAGTGAGTGTCAGTCTGTATCTTTTTAAATGTCTGGAACCCAGCTGAGCCAATGATAGGGCATAAGGAAAAGAGAGGAAATATTTGAAATAATGCAGACTAAAACCACATCAGCAGTTTTGGTGGTCACACCCCAGTATTGGTCAAATCCTATCTTTTCAGCTAGGGCAGATGTTCCCCATCCCTGTTGGATCTTTACTCATTCTTATTAAATTCCACAATGTTGTGTTTGGCAATGGGTTCCTGCCTATCAGATGTTTTTAGATCTTGATTCAGTCATCCAGTGTAATTGTTCTTCCCAGCTTCCTGTTTGATGTTATTAAAGACCATAATTAGATTTTACAATGATTTTTTGATGTACCCAAAATACAACAATTCTAGATATTAGTCCTTAAAGTTCTTCCGTGAAATTCTTCTTAGAGGCAAACAACACCATTTCACTAGTTAGAATATCTTAATCTACATATAACAGAAATCTAATTCTAACTGGCTTAAACAATGAGTGAAATTTATTAATTCATGTAGAACAAAAATGGACAGGTAGGGTGGGTTTAGGCATGGTGTGATCAGGGCTTTGGTTCCATGCCTCTGTAATTCTCTCAGCTCTGCCCTTCAGGCCATAAACAGGTTGGAGTCCTAATGAAAGCAACATGTAGGTAAGACATTCTCACCCCTCTCCTCTGCTGCCCTTATGTTTCAGGGAACAAGCAAAGTGTTCTCCTCCCATTCATTAACAAGAGTCCTATATTTTTTACTTTAAACAACCAGAAAAAAGCTCTGTAGCCAAAACAATGGTATACATGGGCCCACAGAGTTACTACTGCCCACCATTCAACCAACCATGTTGGCTATATCTATTCCTGGATCATACATACACAAAAGAAATAAAATTATATTTCTATAAAAATATTCTAAAATTCAGATGTTGATATAATTCAGATAGTTCTTCTAATTATTATGACTACAGTTCTTCAATTCGGGATCAATACATCTTTTCTCAAAGGGCCAGATAATATATATTTTATAATTTGTGGCTCAAGAGGCAAAGGCTAGGCTATTAGGTACTTTATGTAACCATCTAAAATGTAATGATTTAAAAATGTTTAAAACATTCCTAGTTTGAAAGCTGTAAAAAAAATACAGATAGCCATATTTGGCTCATGGCTATAGTTTTAAAGCAATAACTAAAAATATAATAATAACAGAAAGTAGATAAGCAACTCAGAAGGCTGAGGCAGGAGGACTGCAACTTCAAAATCAGCCTCAGCAACTTAGCAAGACCCTCAGCAACTTAATGAGACCCTACCTCAAAATAAAAAATAAAAAGGGCTGGGGATATAGCTCAGTGGTAAAGTGCCCATGGTACCAAAAAAAAAAAAAAGTAGATAAATAGATTTGGAATTAAGAAAAATATTTTTTAAAGAAAAGGAAAAATTTAAAGAATATTTATGATAAAATAAAATGTAACTAATTTTGAGCCCCTCCTCCAAAGAAAAGAAACTAACTGCATTTTAGAACTGGATTCAAGTTTAATAGACTCAAGTCTGGTAGTGAATATTTTAGGCTTTGTAATCACATAGGATCTATCACAATTACTCAGCTCCGATGTTGTAATGTGAACACAGCCCCACACAGCAGGCAAATGAGTGACTGTGGCTGTGTTCCAAATACTTTATTTACAAAAGCAAGTAATGGGCTGGATCTGGCCCAGGGATTTTAAGTTGCTGACCTTTGGTTTACAGTCCCTTGATACTTTGACTGCAATTTAGAAATGTTACCACCAGGGGGCGGTAGTCCTTTCCACATACCTTCATGGCCTGAAGAGCCAGACAGAGTCTCCAGACAGATTAGCACTCTTTGTTAATAATTAACCTTAAAAACAGAATTCTACTTCAACAGTAACATACAAACACAATGTTAAAGGACATGGTTTTAAAGGGATATTCCTAAAAATTTAAGAAAGGCTTCCAAAGGTACCCATAGTGTTGGCCTATGGCCCAAGATAAAATATATATACATCCTAATCCCTTTTTCAATGACCATTACTGACCATTATTCAAGTTTATTGGTAGAAACTTGATTAAATATTGCTTTGTAGTTAAACATGCTAATTTAGTTAACCTTAGCTTAGAGTAGAGGCCTAGTTTTATGCTTCCCTAAACATTCAAAGCTCCACAGTTTCAGGACATCTGGTGTGAAAAGCCCTTATAACTTGATAGGGCAGCTGTGAGGACTTCAGCACAGGAAACAGTCACTGTGGAGACTGAGAATGAACCAGCTTCCATCTTAGTTTCCCATTCCCAGTGCACAAGTCCCCACACGCAACCCTCTGCCACAACTGTTATGCCTGCCTCCCAGTGGTCACCTTGCCTCAAGATCCTTGCTTCCCAGCTGTCCTTCACATTGCTGCTGTCCTGCTGAAAAGCTCTCAGTAGTGAGCCTTGTTTAAAGAATGAACCCATGTGCCTGGGAGCACTGGGAGAGGCCATCAATCATCTGTCCCTAAACCCCCTCCCGGGACAGTTCTATGGCCACAGCCTCCAGCAGCCTCCTGCCACCCCCATGTCAATTCCCATCTCTAGTTCATACTGCTCCTGATGAAAATCAGCCTTTAAGAGGCATCCTAAATACTGCCCAGTCCAGGAAAACTTCCCTGATCCTCAGAATTTGGTCTCTGATCTCTAAACTCCCCACTTTTTTTCAGTTCTCCTGTCACTCCTGCAGCATAAGAGCCGATCACTGAATAGTTCTAATATCTTCTGTGTATTCAAATCACCTGGAGATCTCATAAGAACGCAGATTCTAATTCAGCAGGTCTGGTGCCTAGGGTTCTGCATTTCTAGCTAGTTCCGGATGCTAACAGTCCAGGGAGCACACTTGGGCAGCAAGGCTTGATACCTTTTGGAAGCTCCTCAAGGACAGAGGCCATTTCTGTATCTCCCAACTCCCCCAGCACAGGGCTTTGCTCATCAGAAAGGCTTATCAAATGGAAACTGTCAAATAAACTGGGCTGCTACAAGATCGTTCTAGCCAATGTCTATCTTTTCCAAATGGAAAGTTTTGCCGTCACTTCACCCTTAATGTCTTAAAAGAATCATGACTTCATTGTTTTTGAAAAAAATGACATGTTTATTATTTTTTAAAGACCAGAAAATATTAGAAAGTACAAAGAAGATTTTAAAAAGTCATCCTGGATCCCATCACCCAGATATAAACATGATTAATATGCATCATTTCAAACATATTTTTGTATATATTCAGATAAAAAGATTGAAAGAACAGCAGGGCGGGTGGGAGGGTCAGTGAATGGATACAGATGGATGAAATCACACCACACTTATAATAATGGAAAAGTGTTAAGCTTAAAGTTTGGTTGAATTCAACAGAGAAACAGAAATTGAGGCGAGACTGAAGTAATTGTAGAGCTTCAGATGAATGGGTCTTCATTAGAGATATTGGTTTCTAAAAGATCTCTCTAAAGTTGAAGGGAAATAATGAAAAGCATTAGCATGCTGACATCGTTTTAAAACCACATTTCAATTTCAGAGTGTAACTACTGAACAATCTCTTGCTTACTATGAAAGTGAAGAAATTAGTATTCACACTTCCTCCCAAGCACCGGTTTGGGCTATTTGTATTACTACTATGCTATCAAGGTTTCTGCTCCATCATTTCCAGAGTCGTTCAATCTTAATATGGAAACAAACTGAATACTCACCATGAATGCTTTCACCATAGCTTCTTCATTTCTGAGGTTTGAATTCTGACTCATCACTTGGTTGTCTAAGATTTTTCTAGAAGTGCCTGAGTAGTATATTCCCCGAGTTAATTCGTATTTGAAAGTGTCACACTAGACAGCTGTCTTTTTACTGAAGCACAACTTGAAAGGGGGTGACACAATGCTTGGGTTATCTCTTCTGGCACTGACTGATGCTCTAATAAAGCCAGAGGCCAGCCTGCTTTTCTCTTCTTTCATATGGCTTGTTTGTTCAGCCTAAATGGCCACAGGATGCTTTCTTCCATACTCTCATCCAATTAATAATTATTGAGTAGGTACTATATATTGGATAGTGTTCTAGGGTTGAGCACTATTAGAAATGGCTTTCTCTGGATTATTCACTACCAAATTTTGTTGGGACACCACCACATGTCCATTTGAGCTTCAGCTTTAAATCTGTATTTTAGAAAGTTGTCTTCTGGGGCTGGAGCAGAGGCTCTGTGGTTACAGTGCTTGCTCAGTATGTGCAAGTACACAAGTTCAAATCCCAGCACCACGTACACAATGAAGTCTCGGAGCAACAAAAGCCATGTGAAAAACTAAATAAAATCGATTCTCTCTCTCTCTCTCACTATCCCTCTCTCTTAAAAACTAAAAAAGTTGTCATCTATGTTAATTTTGTTCGTTCTGATCTCTTCCCTTCTCCAAAGGTGGTTGTGAACAAAAAATAAGTTAATACACATAAATCCCTCAGAAGAGTGTCTGGTGTTTAACTGGAGAAAAGACAGCGATAGGAAGGGAAGTGGAGGAAGAAGGAGAGGGAAGGAGGGGAGGAGAGAAGAGGAGGGGGAGGAGGGGAAGAGAGAGGAGGGGAGGGAGAGGAGGGGCAGAAGGAAGGTGGGAGGAGGGGGGCTCTTCAAAAATACAAGTTTCATCCTCCCATGTCTGTCTCAATCTCTCTAGTCACTTTCAGTTATTTCTTCTTACCATTTCTTTTTGTGTGATTCCTCCAGCCTCTCTACCAGGTCTCACTGTATTTTCTGCTATTTTCATTCTAATTTTTGAAAAATCTCTAATATGGCTTTCCTGTCTATGTTTATACGTTCTTCTTCATTTCCTTTTTGAGTAGTACTAATTTAGTTTCCATCTTCTCATGTGGGTATATAATCTCTAATTTGAATTCTTATAATCCAAAGAAGAGCTCTTTTTTTTTCTTTTTTAAACAAGATAATGATCATACATCTATAATTTCTGTGAGATAATGGAAAACTTAACACTTCCCGTGTTTTTTAGGACACTACCTTTGTGATATTCAGTCTTTCATTATGTCCTTTACATATCTGAGCTTGTGTTGCAGGTTAGTTCTTATCCTCAGATGATTTGTCTTTATCTGTTGAAGGCAAATAGAATCCACAGAACTGGGGCACTCAATACTTCAGCTTAGTTTTCTTGAGCTCCCGATCACCAAATCCATCTTTTTGGTTGATCTGGGAGCATGTGCCTCCTTGGTGTGCATGAAGCTGTTTGCCATGACTCATAGAAAAATCCCATTACATGACGGGTTCCTTCAGTTCTGATCCCTCTTCCCCAAACACAAACTACCCAGCTCACAGATAATGAGGAGAGACACTCTGCTCCAGTCACTTCATGATAGGTATCTTGAAGGCATTCCTAGAGGGTGCTCTCTGCTCTAATGGCCTGCCTACTTCCCTACACCTCAGCTCCTTAATCTGACTTTCTCAGGCACACCTCAAGAGAAATCTAGTTTTAGTTCAAGGTCTGACAAGCTATCTCTACTCTCATATTACCCCGTGTGTTCATTGACATTTCATAGAGTATGGAAGATTAACTATATTTTTGAGTTGCAATGCTCCAAGTATAAAAATCTAATCAGAATTACTACAAACTTTCCCTGTTCAAAAAGCAAAATACAAAATAAAACAGAGCAGTAATGTAATGTTGATGTGGTGGCTTCAGGCACAGCTGGATCTAGGAGTTTAAACATATTATCCTTTAACTGGATCACTCTTTCCATTCTTTGGTTCTGTTTGTTTAGATAGCACTTCCCTCTCAGAGCTGCTCTCCACAAGGCAGTGAAAGGGCACTGTTGGTTCCAAGACCATATCATTTTTACAGTTTGTGAACCTGGAGAAAGACCACTTTCTCTCAGGCCTTGGTAAAAGACCAGAGAGGAATTCAGTGGGCCTGGCTTGGATCACATGCCTAACCCTGAACGAACTGTCACGGCCAGCCCTGGGTAACTCAGCTACCCCTGGGAAGGAGGCAGGGAAGGCAAGGTCAGGCCTCACCCAAACACGGTCTGAGCAGGATTTATCATACAATGTGGGAAGGCTTCCTCCCCGGAGGGAAATTTGCCCAGTAGGCAAAAACTCTACGGGGCAAACTTGTACTACGCTAGAAAAGTTTGCTCCTCTTTTATAGTTTTATGCCAGTTTTGCTGTTTCATTGACATTTATTTCTGTTTTTCACTCTTAGCTGCTTTCATCAGGTCTCTGTAGAATGCTTTTGCTTTACCATCTTTAACCAGAAGCCCACTTTATTTTTTTATTCCAACAGTACTAAAGGCATCTGGTAGTTTATAAGGAAGGCTTTCAAGCCCTAACAATCATTCCCTGACCTACAGTGAGGGCGAGGAGGAGTGGGAGTAGAGGGGAACTCACTTCCATTTAACAGACTAGAAATGTGAGTCCCTGGAAGTGGCAGGAAAGCAACACCCAACAGGACAACCACATCAGCAGGGTAAGAGCGAATCCCCCCAACTCCAGAGAACGGTGCCCAGCTCTCCACCGACTGCCCTTGGGCACAGGTCACGGTTCCAAACTATGACATTTACACAGAAAACTTGAGAGGTGTTTAAACAGATGTATAAATGGGCTCATCAGATCAGACCACTGGATGGATGGCTGGAGATATACACATACACTTTTTCTTAACGGCACTTTATTATTTTCAACTCATGGAAATATAAAGTTAGAGATAATGGACCATCGCTGCGTTGCAGGCCTTCTGTGCTTTAAGTGAATCTCTAAATGGACACAAGGAGACTATCACAAGTGGTGCAGGGATTGAGGATGACAGTTCCATAAGTGCTTGAGAGCGTCTTCTCTTCTGGAAAGTTACATCATATCCAATATCTTGTTTCCAGCAATACCTGGCTTAGCAAATCCATTTTCCATTATAACGAGCACAGAGTGAAAGTCCAGGCCACCCCGTGTCTGAATTCTCCACATCATAAATTAAGGGTGTAGTAGATTAGGGTGTACGGATCAGTGCAGTTTCACGGAAATAAGCTGCTCCTTCTTCTCCTGAACCACAGAACCACTCAACACAAAGGCTAAACAAGACCAGGAGGACCCGCGCTGGGAGCACGCATGTCCTCGCTTGCTCTGTCCCCTTTGCAGCATCGAGCTGTTCGCCTTCCTTCTTAACCTGCTGTCATCTCCATTCCCTTCCCTCCCTTCTGCCAGCCCAGCTCGCTGACATGAGTCTTCATTTCCCACTTTATAGTCTCAAGATGAAAAAAATGTTAATTGAGGGTAGGGCTTGCGCATCAAAACTGGGAATACTCCACTGCGTAGCAAAGATCATTTCTTGGAATTATTCACTTAAATGTTTACAAGAAACAATTATCGAGTGTCCCAGACTGATTCGTAAATGTAATTAATGAGAGAATTGCTAAGACTTTCCATTTTCTGGTTTGTTTTAATCCTAACTGTATAAACTTTTTTGTTGGCGCCTCTTCAACAAAGTTCCACCCAAGGATGAAAGGAGGTAAAATTCATAAAGCAGAAGTGTTATTCAAAGTTGAACTTTCCAGGGTGTACTGCAAAGCCAGACACACTCATTACATGACACAAGGGCTGTCCTCGCAAAAAACAAAACAAAACAAAACAAAACAAAACAAAAAAAACCACCAATTCGTGCTGCTGCCAACGCCTCATAATTTTGGACATTCAGGAAGAAGTGCTTCCAGTTCCTCATGGATTTGTCCTTTGCTGTTTGTGGAATAAAATACGTAACTGAAAGTGCCCTTGCTGTCTCTGACGGAGGAAGACATAACCAACTCTGGCTTGCCAGATTGTTCTGCAACATCTGAAGGTTGGCAAAAATAAATCAACAAATCAGACGGCTCTTGTCTGTTTTTCTAGTCAGCTTTCATTACTGTAAGGATGGATGCAGCCAGATAAATGTTTCCTTTTTACCGCAGTACTGAAAGGAACACAAGTTTTCCCGCTGCCTTTTATGTTGAAGCGCTGAGGTCCACAGCCATTCTTATTCACCAACTAGAAAAGATTTGTCTGCAATGGCCAGTTTGATGTTTTGTGCTCAACTCCCAGAGTCCCAATTTGAAGTTGTTCTCTTCCACTTAAGGAGACATTTCATTTTTTCTTTAATTTAAAAAATGTTCTGAATGCAGAGCGACATCACGAGGGCTACTAGGTTGCTTAATATAAATTCCATGTGTGTGACACTCTTTAGGCTGTGTCAGCAGACGAGGTCAGCTCCGCTAAGCTAACAAGCTGCCAAGGAGCCACTTGGGGGAATGGTTTTCAGTTGTACGAGTGTACAAGCCAAAGTCAGACCCAAAATCTAGTGAGAGCAACAAGCGCTTGGGCTTAAAATGGCCAATGGAATTTTATCTTGTTAAGCAAATTTGCACTGGGCAGTTTTCCACAATGACCCAATGGAAAGTTCTAGAAGAAAATATCTTTCACGATTGACCCTGCCTATCTTAGCATCACTGTGTCTGGGACTGGGAAACAGCCTGCTCTCCCCACGTCAGCCTCCAATGATTCAGGCTTTTTTAATAACGCACACCAGAGTAAGAACACACATGGTCTGTAGAGAGAACATCAGCTCCTCCATAAGTAGGAAATGTGTTTCTCAGAGAAGCCCAGTCTAGGAAGGTGGTATGAAATCCAGGATTCCCCATCATTCACTTATGAGGGTTGACAGAGGGATAGCACAGATAATAGACAACTCTCCTGCTTTAACCACTAGTTTGGACACTAAATATTTAATCCAAGTTTCTACTGGAGACTAAAATCAGTGTTCATGCTTATGGAGTTAATAACAGTGGACTAATCCAAAGGGAGGTAATGGGAGATTCCAGGCCAGGCATGAATCCCAGGTCATACACAAAGAGAATGACAGTCTGTGGTCAGGGGCTGTCTGGAACCATTCAACCAAACCTTATTCCAATGGAAGTAGAATTTTGGCACTTATGAATGTATAAAAGGGTTCCTGAGGATTAAATAGAGAATGATCTAAAACCAACCCCATTCAGCCTTGAGAAGAAATCTTCCCTGCTCACAGATTAACTTAAAAATTATTTATATAAAAAGGGAAATAGCAAGTCAATCAATTATGTAAGATAAAGAACAAACTGGTAGAGGATTTAGTTATTGTGATCTAAAAATTAAATAAAAAGAATACTGACCCGCCACTTCCAAGACAAGATGGTAAGGATGTTGTTCCTTTGAACCCTTCTTGTTCTTTGATTCCTCTGAAGCCTCCATCATAAGTTAGTTGAAATGGGTGGCTGTTTAAGCTGCCAATGGTGTTTGATTCTGTTAAATAAATCCCATTAATTCTCACCATAGAGTCCCCCATCATAACCATTTCTTTCGATTCTGCTGTCTTCTTTGCTGTAATAACCAAAGAAATGTTTGTCAAGCATGTCTTATTTCAGGAGTCATTACCTTTCAATATTTTTTAATTGAAGAATTTATAGAATTTAAAAGTTATACATTACTTATAATCAAGTCTAGACCTTAATGGTCAAAGCCTTTCTGAGCATATGTAAGACCTCACCATGATTTTAGGTTTAGCATCAACTCCGTAGGTAAATGAGTAGGATTTTAACTCTATTGGCTTAGGGTCTACCTGAAGTTTAGGGTCTACTACAGTTTAGGTTTACAAACCACCTAGTCTACTTAAATACTTTCACGTGCCATAACAGTAACTCTTCTCCTGAATTTGGCTAGTATTTTTTCATTTACAAAATATTTATGGAGTGCCTCCCCACTTTCAAGCACTGCCCTCGGCACATGGGTACACCAGTGAGAAAACTGAGATCCCTGACCTCATAGGGCTTACATCCTAGTAGGTGTAAACAGATAATAAGCAACACACCACAATAAGATAAGAGCAACAACAACAAAACAAAAGTAGAAAAGTGAAGAAGGGCAAAGGGAAAAGATATGGGGAATGGGAGCAGCAGATAGCAATTTTGCATAGAGGGTCTGGCAGGATGGGGTGGGCAAGTCCCTCAGTGCCATCAGAGGAGGAGGGACAGTGTTTCAACAGGGGGACCAGTTGGCATGGAGGCCTGAAGGCAGGAGTGTGCCTGGGAATGGAGCGTGATGGCAGAGGAGGAGGGAGGCCAGCAGAGAGCAAGGGCCAGGATTGGAGGCCTAGGCATGGAGGTCCAGGAGAACACTGCCCTGTCACAGAAAGGGGAGGGCAATGACATGTTTACAAGGTGTTCAAAGAGGAATAAGAGGCACAAGAAGACATCCTTGCCTCTGAAATGAAACGCATATTGTGGGTTATGAGTGCAGATACTTAGGCTTAAAATACACTTCTTATCAGCAATGTGACATCAGGAAAAGCTTATTGTCTATGCTGCTACTAGACTGCAGCCTGTGAGGAAGCATTTTGTCCAAGGGGAAGAGAGAGTTAAGTCTCCCGCAGCACAGAAGGAGGTGGGGGTGAAATGAGTTTTGTATAGAAAAATAGTGCTTTACAAGATTTTCCAAAATAACTCAAGGTTTCCTCTTCTGCACCTAATTTGTTTTTTTGTTGTTGTTTTGTTGTTTTTTGTTGTTGTTTTTGTTTTAAGAGAAAGGGACACGGGCTGGAGCAGTGGCTCAGTGGTTACGGCGCTTGCCCAGCATGTACACGTGTACACAGGTTCAAACCCCAGCACCAAGTACACAACTAAGTGTCAGAGTGATGAAAGCCATGTGAAAGACTCAATAAAAATTGATTGACTCAATAAAAATTGATTGTCTCTGTCTCTCTGTCTCTCTCTCTCTCTCTCACTGTCCTTCTCTCTTTAAAAAGAGAGAGAGAGAGAGAGAAAGGGACAGTGAGAGAGGAAAGAGAATCAATTTTTTTATTCAGTTTTTCCTGTGGCTTTCGTTACTTTGACAATTTGCTGTGTACATGGTGCTGAGGTTCGAACCCGTGTACTTGCGCATACCAGGCAAGTGCAGGAACTGCCGAGCCACCGCTCCAGCCCTCTGTACACCTAATTTGTAATCGATAAACCAATAAAAATTAACAATAACAAAACCACCTACTCTACCACTCTGACCAAGCTCTCTGCTTTTGAATTGTGAACTTTAAAAGCTTGAAAGGAACCTCAGAAATTGGTTAGTCTTTCATTTTTCAGATGAGAAAACTGAAACCACAAAGATTAAGTGAACTGTCAAGGGCCAGTGGGGCACTGGGGTGGGCTGAGCACAGGCTCTTGGGTTCCATCAGACTAGGATTCAAGCACAGGCACCCAAGAACCAGCTCTGCCATGTGGGCGGGCTGTCGACTTTTCTCTCACCTTCTTCAGCGATCAACGCCTCTTGGGGATGTGGTGAGAATTAAATGATGTGGCCTAGCCCAGAGACTTACATTGCTGCGAGCACACTAAACACTTAGGAGTTATCATCACTGATATTCTTTGGACCTAAATATCCTGACTTCTAGTCCATAACTCTCTCCCCAGCACCATGCCACCTTAAATAACTTCACTACTAAATTATAAAGCATACATTCTGTTTTAGATTACAAAGAATTTTCAGCCTATCACTGCATTAGTATTTCTTTCCTTCCTGCATTCACTCCATAAACATTTATTAACATTACTGTGTGCCAGCATGCCACGTTCAAGTGATTCTGCAGTGACGGAATCCCAGGCATCACAGAGCTTCTAGCAGCGGGAGTCGATGGTACTTGCAGGCAGAGGAGCTGCACCTCACCCTCACACTCTGCCTGAGTGAGTTTGTCACTTGTTACCACAGTGCCCACTGAGCTGTCCTGGGGCTCATGCTGACTCCTACGGAGGGCCACCATTAAACTGAGCATACGTAAGGACACTCAGGGTCTGCCTGGCAAATATGTGCATCACCCTACTCTAACTCTCTAACATATTGTGGGCAAACATGAATAAGAATAAGAAGAAGAAAGAAGAAGAAGAAAGAATAATAATAATAAGAAGAAGAATAAGAAGAAGAAGAAGGAGAAGGAGAAGGAGAAGGAGAAGGAGAAGGAGAAGGAGAAGGAGGAGAAGGAGAAGGAGAAGGAGAAGGAGGAGAAGGAGAAGAAGAAGCAGAAGAAGAAGAAGAAGAAGAAGAAGAAGAAGAAGAAGAAGAAGAAGAAGAAGAAGAAGAAGAAGAAGAAGAAGAAGAAGAAGTAGTAGTAGTAGTAGTAGTAGTAGTAGTAGTAGTAGTAATAGTAGTAGTAGTAGTAGTCGTCATCGTCGTCACCTACAGCATCACCGCAAAGGCAAAAATCCTTCTCATGGATGTTTCTTTCATGCCTGCTATAACACCACAGCCTGTTTTAGGTTCTCGGGCTACAAACAGAGAAAACTGCTTTTCCTGGAGGAGACAGAGAGGCAGATGTGTAGAAAGATACATTTAGTACAGTGTGGTCCCAGCCAGGTAATGAGACATAAAGAATGGAGAAGACTTGAGAGGCTGGTACTCAGTCAGTGCAAGATTACAGAAGCATCCAGAAGGATGAAGAGAAAGCAAGCAGTTCAAAGAAAGAAAAGCAAAAGTTTGGAGTCAGAGCCAGTTTTGTGTGTGTACAAGCTGTACAGGTGGGGAATGAGTGGGAACACCCTGGTTTAATGTTCTGCTATTGCCATCTTGACATACTTTACTTTAAAAAAAAAAAAAAGAGCCCCACATTTTTGTTTTGCACCAAGCCCAGCAGACCTGAGGCTTCAAACAGCAGGACAGATGAAGAAGTACAAGGGGGTCCATGTTTCTGGTGCACTGCCTCCTAGCGGGCAGAAGGGGAGGTGAAAGAATGGCCTGGAACATTAGGCTGGGGCCGGATCACAGCAGAGCTGAGCATGCAAAGGAGTTGGGACTTTATCCCCTAGACCAAGGGTCAGCAACTTACAACTCCGCCAATCTGGTCTGCCTCTGTTTTTTGTATAACTTATGAACTAAGAATGGACTTTATAATTTTGAATGGTTAAGAGGAAAATAAATCAAAGGAAGAACAACATTTTATGACAGGTGAAAATTAAATGAAGTTCAAATTTCGGTGGTTATAAATCTGGCCATGGCTGCTTCCACATTATAATGGCAGAACTGAAGAGGTTGTACAGAGACCAAATGGACTACAGGGTGGAAAATATTTACTACTGCCCCTCGACAGAAAAAGTTTGCTCACTTCTGTGGAAAATTAGTGTTTCCCAAACTGTGTTCCCAGAGTCAGATTCCAAAGTCAGGGAGGTTTGGAGAATATGGGTTGAATTAAAACCAAACAGGTATCTTTCCTGGATGTCCTTCCCAGCCCTCCTGAGCGCTGGGCATCCAACAGGCAAGGAACGGGCAGCTTCCCTGACTTACTAGAATGCTAGGCTCCTTTTCCAAAGAATAGCTATAAACATTTTGCCAGAAGTGTTCCCTGGAATTCTGGAAACTCTGTTTGGTGAATCCTCCTGGGGGCACAGGGGAACTGACTGGATTTCAGCATGGGGATGATGCATTCTGATTCCTCTGCTTCCTGGCCTGTGTGCTTTATGGAACACATAGAAAGGGATTATTTTCCACTGTTCACAGGGATAAAAGGATAAAGCTGCTGCTCACAGTCACATCCTGTTGGGTGCATGACTTCCCCAGGCTCTGCTGGCAGTTCCAAAGTCATTATGTCCATCCGCGTGCAGCCTAACTGCAGTACCCCAGGGGGCTGAAGGCAGATGTAAGGGGAGAACGACAGGGAGGAGGCAAGAGATACTGAAGGCAGCAGGGCAGGGGCAGAAAAGGAGAACGGACAGAGCAATCTTCAGGAAGCCGGTGGAGGGCTTACTGGCTTGGTGAAGGAAAGAGTGACAGGTGCTGGTAGGAAGGCGGCATCTGCATAAGGTTTCTGTCTGGCCTGAGTAACTGGGGAGGTATTAGCATTAGCACCATGTCCAGCCTAAACCCCTCTCTGAACACAGAGCAATAACACTGTTGGCCCTATGGGCCCACCGCTTCCCCTTTCATTTTCTGAAATTAGGAATTCCTAACCTGTCACCACACCCCAGCTCTGCCTGTCGGGTGGTGTCAGCTACGAATGACTTCTCACAAGGGAAAGGCCTCGCCCTCTGTCTTCAGGCACAGTTGGCTCTCCATCCTCAGTTACCCAACAAAGCCTACCTTTTCTAAATGACAGACAGCTTCCAAAATAAAACTTAGGCAGCTCTGACACAAATGACAAAGACTCTGAAGCAGGAGAGCTCAAGTATCTTTTTTTTAAATTGATGTGGGCTTTTAAAATGACCATGACTTTTTATTGCCATTACTTCCTGAGCACTGACACAGGCCTCAGGGTTGCGGATGCACTGCCAATAGGGTGGATAAAAGAACTGTAATAAAGACAGGCTTCAGAGCATCGGGGAGGCGCACAGCCTCGTGCTGGGAAACCAAAGTGCTGTGGTCACATAAACAAGGGCTGGGCGTCCAGGAGGGAAGGCGTTAGCCAGAGGGCACCGAGGATGGGGATGGTGGGCACACCTTCACACCAAGGTGAACAAGTCAGTGAGCAACAGGACTTTCAAATGTGAGCAACTGGAGTTGATTGCTTTAAACATTTAAGCTCAGAACCAAGAACAACCTGCTCACCAGAAATGACCCAGGGCTCCAGAGCTCGTCCCCTCTCACCTTGGCCACCGCTACCAGTATCTTTCCAACCTAAATGGTCTGAAGGGGAACCCAGTGCTAGAACTTTGGAAAAGCTCCAAAAGTGACTCTTGTGTGCAGCTATAGATGAGAACCACTACTGAACTAGAAGCAGAAATTGTGTTGTCTCTGCCTCACTTAAACCCTACCCCAGATTTTCACTGGGGCAGAAGAAAGTCTGGTCCATTCTCCAAGTCCCAAGACCTTGTGCAGCCCTCTGGCCTCAGCTCCTTTCACCTTTCTCTGGCTAGCGGCCTCCCACCATGCCAGCCAGTGCATCCTCCACCACCAAGATGGCACCCACCAGGGCTTTTGCACATCCTTTTCCCTCAGCCTAGGCACTCTGACCACAAATCTTTCCTTGGCTGCCTCCTTCTACTATTCACACTTCAACTCATATGTCACCTCCTCAAAGCCCCCTCAACTACAGCAAACTATCACCCCTGTCCTCTACCCTATTATCTCCTTTCTCTTCTTCAGAACCCTCATGGAACTCCTGCCATCCTATTTGTTCTCCTGTTACTGTCTCTCTCCCTCCCTGGACTACTGGCTTTCTGACAGTGGGATTCTGTTGGCCTAGAATGGTGCCTGGCACTCAGTAGAGGCCCAAGAAATATCAGACTGAATAACTAAGTGAGAATTGGAGCCAACTGGGCCATAAGGTAGAGAAGCTACCTGACGGTCCACTTGGTTATAAAGCCATAGTGTGACGCACGCACCTGCTCTTCCTCTTTGTTTTTCCTCTCTCCTTGATTCTACCTCTTCCTCTATGTCAGGGATCACACAGGCAAATGAGTGCAGCAGGCTGGGGTGCACGTGAACTGCAAATCATAATCTGGGCCATAGGGGTGGTCCTACTCAGCTCCAATCATTCTCCACTGGAATGCGGACCCACTTTCTCCAGATCTTTTGATTTTTCATAAGAGGTCATGGATTCTTCTACAAGATTCTTGTACTTTACATATAACAAAGAGAAAATGCTCATAGGACAAATAAGTATGACGCTCGGGTAGAGGCTTGTGCCCATTGGGTCCATCTTCAGGCTATCCCTGTGACTGCACCTGCCATTCTTCAGCAATCCTTGATGATGGAGGGGAGCCCCAGTTCTGCCAGCTCCTGGTAGTTTTCCACAGCAAGAGTCAGCTTATATGACCCTGAGCACACACCGACCACTGGGCGAAGCCTCCGGAAGCAGTACCTACCTTTACTGTGTGCAGCATTCCCCTTTCTTTCTATTCTACTTCATTTCTAAACGTGTGATACACCAAACTGATTGTCACCCCACTAATGGGTCCTTTCCTGTAGTTTGGAAAACCCTTGGTGTGCCCTGGATGAGGAGGTGACTTCCACCCATGGGTGGCATTCCTAAAAATGTGAGGTCATTGCCTCTCTGCTCCAGGTCTAGGTACCTGCCAGCACTTCTGAGGCAGGAGGAAGAGTCTCATTCAAGTTTTTCTCACATATTCACAGAACAATATTAAAGCCTATGCTTATGTACTTTGTAAGATTCTTACATTTCATATTAATATTTAAAGAAATTAACAACTTTTTGAATTCTAACTTACAAATTATTTCTTTTTGACATTTGTGAACCATCCATTTAGAAACACTTAGCCTAATATTCTTTTCCTACCAAGTGATGTTTTTTTAAGAACTGTGATATTTTTAGAAATTCATTATAAACATCTAGAAAAATGCATGTTTTTTAGCCAGCTTTTGCCCAATATTAAGCCTTAGTTTATGTAAAAATCACCTTAGGGTCAGGAAAAATCATTTAAAAATAGTTTTTGTGCGCACATTCAAGAAGCATGCCTGTCTCCAGGGTTTAGAGGAGGTTACATGGCCTTACACTCAGTGGGAAGGGATCTGTCCGGCAGAAGAGCTCCCTGGGAGGCTGCCCTGAACAAGCGCGCCCGGGCACTGCTTATTCTTCTAATCTTCACAGGGTCCACTGGGGGTCTAGGAAAGGAAAGGCAGGGATCCTCCTCTGCGGTGGGAGATGCTGGAGCTTTCGGTTTCTGGAAAGAAATTTTTTAAATGATTGGTATGAGTTTCTGTGTCTCAAATAAGGCTCACTACCCTGGAACTAGCCCCAACCTTTCAGAAGAGCACCAGGGCTTTCTGCTTGGCTTCTTCCTGGCCTCCTGATTCTCTCTCATTGGCCCACCTAACTCAACGTGATATATATTAATTAAAATGTGATGTGTATATGTGTGTATAAACGTAATATTGTGTGTATGTGTGTGTGTATATATATATATGCTGTTTTAATTGTTTTTGTTAATTGTGTTAACCATCTGCTGTACTGCCTAGAATATTTGAAAGAAATAAGTTACCCATGCTGGCAAATAGATATCATCTGTATAAAAGACTATAAATTGGACTGGAGCGGTGGCTTGGCGGTTACGGCGCTTGCCAGCATTCACAAGTACATATGTTCAAACCCCACAACCCCACAACTAAGTGTCAGAGCAACAAAAGCCATGTGAAAAACACAATAAAAATTGATTCTCTCTGTCTCTCTCTCTCACTGTCCTTCTCTCTCAAAAAGAAAAAGAAAAAGACTATAAATTAAGTATAATATATTTAACATGGTTTGCAAAGTTTTATATTTAATTTAGTTAAGAAAACACTTATTAGGTACCTCTATTTGCCAAAAGTTATGTGGACTATAAGTGCTACTTTTACATATCCTGGACAAAAGTATTTTTTTAAATGATACAAAATTTTTAAAAATAATTTGGATTAAGGAATCAAGATGGCGACTTGAAGACAGACAGCTTCCCCAGCGGCTCTGAGACTAGACGGAAAATCCCCAGTTCATTTCCAGTTTTTTGAGGTGCGTTTGGGGGAGTAGCATCTTGAAACCCCAGTCCTAACTTGCTCAGTGGATTTGAGGAGCAGAGACTGGGGAGAAACGAGTGTTTTTTTCGTTTTTTTCCATTTTTTTCCATCCGGGCTGGGACGCAGGGAGCAGCCGCTGCCGGGAGTGGGGGAGGAGTCAAGCAGCTGGGAACTCAGCCCCACGGACTGTGCTTTAAATAGAGCGCTACTGCGGGCTTTGTTCACCTGCCGCTGCCGCATGGCTGGCTGGTGAGTGGAGCGGGGGGGATTCTAGCACCCCGCACTCGCCGCAGCGGAGAAGTCGCAGTGCTTTAAACACAGTGCCAGAGATTCAAGATGGTGACTCTGAGACGCTCCTGAGAATGACCTCACACTGCAGGACTGCACGAGGATTCCCACGATCCTGCTATCTGAAGAAACAGACACTCCTCAAAACGATCCCTTGCTTGCTATCATAATATATTGTGAGAGCTCTCTCAAAGACAACTGCTACTATTGGTGCTAGTCACCAGCACATCTGTTTTAATTGAAACGGACTAGTATCTGCACCTATAGCCTCTCAAGATCTCGCAGACTGGTCTGGCATCTTTAGGTCTGTCTTGACCAAATAGCTCCCCATCACAATGAAGCAAAGCCATAAGAAGCTCCAATTACTCTGGCAAGAGTAACAAGCTTGAACTACATGACACACTCTCTGATTCTGAAAATGAAGAGAAGGGGAAATAACTCTCCTCCTCAATCCCACAGCTCTCCACCCAAGGACCCTATAGCTGGGGCCTTAGATGAAAACCAAAGATACTGTATCAACATTATGATTAGTAATTCAATAATTCAATCAAAGAGTTGAGAGATAAAATAAGGAAAGAGATCAGAGAACAATTTCAAGAGATGAGAGACAACTTTTACAGGGAAATAAGGGAGCAATTCCATGAGATGAAAGATCAGCTATACAAAGAAATAAACATTCTGAAAAGAGAAGTAGCAGAGCTATCAGGATTGAAAAACACGGTTAACCAAATCAAATCTTCACTGGATGATACCAACAACAGAGTATACTCTACTGAAGATAGAACTTTAGCTCTTGAAGAACAAACATCAGAAAATGAAGATAGGCTAAACATTGTTGAACTCAAAGAAGGTAAACAAGAGAAGCAACTTATATTACATAATCAGAAATTCCAAATAATATTTGATGAGATAAGGCGTAATAATCTGAGAATCATTGGCCTGGAGGAAAACTCTGAACAGCAAACAAGAGGCATCAAGAACCTTTTAAGCGAAATCATAAGCAAGAACTTCCTTCATCTTACAATTGATTGGGAATATCACATCCAAGATACTTATAGAATACCAAATAGGCCTAATCAAATGAGAAACTCACCAAGACATATTATACAAAATGAATAACAGAGAAATTAAAGAGAAAATTCAAAAAGCAGCTAGAGAAAAGCCCCCAATCACATTCAGAGGCAAACCAATTCAGATCACTATGGATTTTTCAGAGCAAACAATGAAGGCCAGAAGAGCTTGGAACAATATCAAGTGTTGAAAAATAATAACTTCCACCCAAAGATAATATACCCTGCAAAACTCAGCTTCAAATGTGATGGGGAAATTAAATACTTCAACGATAAACTCAAGCTAGCAAGATACATGAACACAAATCCTGCACTATAGAAAATTCTCAAGGATGTTCTCCATTCAGAAGAAAATGCCAAGGATACCCTAAATCCTTAAACAAGGGCCAGTCAATAATATTATACACAAATTGACTTCCAAGATGATTAGAAATTCTGTGATTGCTACAAAGTCTGCAACTCAGCTTCCCATATCTATTCTAACTTTGAATGTGAATGGACTCAATGCCCTAATTAAAAGACACAAACTGTCCAATTGGATCAAAAAACAAAATCCAACAATATGTTGCCTGCAAGAGACACATTGGACACTCAAAAATAGACACAGGCTGAAAGTGAAAGGATGGCAAAATGTCTACCAGGCCTGCAGCCCAAAAAAGCAAGCTGGCGTGGAGATTCTAATTTCTGACAAAATTAATTTCCAACTAAAACTAGTCAGAACGGACAAAGATGATCACTTTATCATACTAAAAGGGACAGTCCATCAAGAAGATATAACAATAATTAACATCTATGCCCCCAATTACAACCCCCCCCAAATATATGGAAAAAATACTTAAGGACATTAATCCCCTCATTGATCTCAACACAATAATTCTGGGGGACTTCAACACACCACTATCAACTTTAGACAGATCATCAAAACAAAAAATCAATAAAGACATCTCCAATCTGAACAACTCTATTAATCAATTGGGCTTAACAGACATCTACAGAATATTCCATCCTAAGACAGCTGAATTTACCTTCTTCTCAGCAGCTCATGGATCCTTCTCTAAAATAGACCACATTCTAGTTCACCAAGATAATCTTAACAAATATAAAAAAGTGGATATAATCCCATGTATTCTGTCAGATCATAATGCTATAATCTTAGCAATCAACAACGAGAGAAACAACAGAAACTACTCAAACACTTGGAAATTGAATAATTTCCTCTTAAATGAAGGATGGGTAAAAGAGGAAATAAGAGCAGAGATTAAGAAGTTCTCAGAATTGAATGAGAATGAGGAAACAACATACCGAAATCTCTGGGACAGTATGAAGGCATTCTTAAGAGCTAAATTTATAGCACTGAGTGCATACATCAAAAATCTAGAAAGAGACCAGATAAATAGCCTTATGCTTCAACTCAAGCGACTATAAAAAGAGGAACAATCCAACCCCAAAACTAACAGAAGACTGGAAATTACCAAAATCAGAGCTGAAATCAATGAAATTGAGAACAAAAAAAAAAAACTATACAAAC
>PVKS010017769.1:9924-41465 GCA_004027875.1 Aplodontia rufa
AGCAGAGAAGCACAAGAGAAGCATGGTAGAAGTGGGAAGCAGCAGAAAAGCTAAAGTGAAGCAGAAGAAACAGCAAAGAAAGAAGCAGCAGCAGACAGCGGAGAGATCAGCAGCGGTAGAAGATGCAGGTAGTAGCCCGGCCAAAGAATTAGGGACTCTAGTACAGCAATAGAAAAGGGGACTCTAAATGTGAATAGCCTTGACTCTAAAAAGGATGTTTTAAGGGCCTTGCCTCTAAGAGAGGGAAGGTGAGAAGCGCTTGGAGGCCTTTAGCCGCGGTAAAGGGAGAAATAAAGTGCTTGGAGAACTCAAGACCAGTGAGTCTATTTTAATCTCAGTTCACCTTTGAATGAGAGCGGTCTGGTTCCTGCCGGATGGGCCCGGACAGCTGATCATCAAAAAACTCAGGCATGATTACAAAGTAAGAATTTTCAACTCTACCCCTAGTGAGGGGTAGAGGACGGCCATTAACAAACATGCCTACAAATGTAACCTACCACCAAAAACTCTTTTAAGTGATGTGTTTCAGAAAGGTTCTGGGTTGGTGAGTGCACTTACAGGCCCCGTGGTGCATCCTAATTCTCAGGACAGAGGCTCCTGTGCTCTGGATGCTTCCAGACCTACCCAATGCATCTCCTTCATAAGGCTGTTGTTGTGTAACTATCATAACTTTATTATCAACTGGTGATACTAGCAAGTGGTTTTCATGAGTTCTTTGATCCATTATGCTTACAGTCAATCAGAAAGCAGTCTTATGGGACAACCCTAACCTGTGGGGTCTGATACTAACTCCATGTAGTGTCAGAAGTGAATTGAATTGCTGGATACCCAGTTGGTGTCCACACTGGTTGATGGTGGGAAACACCCACATATTTGGTGTCAGAAGTGTTGAGAATAGAAATTGATCAAAGTACAACCATCCAAAATAAAGAATTATCCAATAAACTGATAGATGTTTCTTTTGTCTTAACCATTAACTTTTGTAGTACGGGGTCTACTATCATTTTTATCCATATTTCACCAATTTCCTTCAAGTGCACACTTTCATCTTTTATAACTTCAAATACTACACCTTTGGATCTCCAACTCTGATTTCTTGGATTATGCCCTAATTATTTGCAAAGCAGTCCATACTAATTCAAAGACCTTTTTCCTGGCACAGGTAACCAGCAACTCAAGAGTTCTGACTAATCCAAGCATTTTTCTAAAAATCCAATTCACAAGTTCATAAAATCAATATTTCAGGGAAATAAGGACAAAAATAAAGAACGTGACTGATTAACTGGCCTCCTTATGTGTTAGTTTTAACCCTGCTATTTTATGAGGATCCCCTAGAATCAATTCATTTCTAATTTTCTTTTTTGAGTAATTTATATGAACTGATGCTTAATGGTTTTTACTCTAAGTTTCTTAGAAATTCCTCAGACAGAAATTTACTTTGTATAAAAGAATAAAATTCTCTTACAAGACACATAGGCCCTTTCAGTCCTCTTAAAGTTCAAATATTTATGGGACATTATCTTATTTTCCTTTTATTTGGACACACTTTGCTACTTTCATCACTACTCCTCCATATTCCCAACCATATTTTTTAAAAAGACTAAAATAACAAAAGGAATGATGAATTTCTTAGATGTGAAACAATCTGTGGTCTTCAGTCCTGGCTGCTCAAAATATTTCAACATTTTCAAGAAGGTCTAACAGGAAATTCCATCTTTGTGGTTTGCTTTTTAGCTTTCACTGAACAAAGCTGAAAACTCAAAATTTTTCATTTTCTGCTCATGATGAAAAAAATGACAGATATTTCCAAAGTATTAGATGAATCAGAAGATGACAAGAGACAGACATAGCACTCACTATTCTAGACTCTAGTGACAGTGATAAAGCTGGCAGTATAAGTAAAAGTTTGGCCTCAGTCAAAGATGACCAAATCTTAGAATTTTCTCATACTGAAGAATCAAGTATTGAATAATATATTTCTATGAAAGGAAAAAAAGATACTTTTACCCAGTTAGTCATGCAACAGGAAGGATTTCCCTATGTGGTATTTGTTATAACAAACTGAACCACCTTATTTTGCCAAAAGGATGTCACAATATTTGAAGTTTGTACATCAAAATTTACTTTTGATTTGCTACTGAAGGTCCTTATAAAGTAAAAAAACTGAAGGGCCCATTGGGTACCAAGATGTTAAATGTTGATAAATTTTTTCTGTTTACTGAGTTAAAAACATTGCATTATTTTCAGGGAGGTAAACCTTGCTTCAGAGACAGCTGAAAAGGGGGCAGCGTCAAATACCATACAAGCAAATGACCTCAAAACCAAATTTTAACAACACCAAAAAAAAAAAAAAAAAAAAAAAATATATATATATATATATTAATCCTTTTAAAGACTTGACAAGATTCAGTCTTTCATATTTTACCCTGGCTCACTTCACTCTTACCTCTACATGTCTTTGAGTACTCAGGTGTTCTTCATTCTTTCTGCTTCAGGTTAACTCTGCTCCACATGTGATCTTGGTCCTCTCGGGGGACTTTTTTTTTTCTCCCCCAAATAAATGCAACATGCCCTATGTCTAAGACCAAAAACACAACTACTTTCTACCCTATGAGATCTATTTAATCTTTCTTAGCTTACTGGCTTTTCTTTAATAAAAAGGAAGCAATAACTACTACATGGACATACTCCCTCTTTCTTTCATTGTTTGACCAAATGTGTTTGAGCAGCTATGTCCTCTCCCTCCTTTGTTCGAATGATGCCATTTCCACTGAAGTTACTAATGGCCCTGTTATAAATCGAATGATAAGAAAACATTATATGTTCTAACAGTACTAAATTTTAAACATAATTATGACACAATCAGAAGAAATCACTAAAAGTATGAAACCATAAAACATACAAACTCCAATAACCATGAACAACTTAAAATATATTTAGGCTTATTGTTTGGCAAAATATATTGTAAATGCCTCACACATATTAAATCATTTGAGTCTCACTGAGGTGGTGGTATTATTCCTGTTTTACATACAAGCAAACTAAAGCAGAGATGTTACTTATTGAAAATTACACAGTAGCAGAGCCAATATTTAAATTCAGTTTTGTTGCAGAGCCTACTACACTTTAATCTCAATTAAATAGCTTTCTTTGATTAAGAAAAAAAGACTAGAAAAAGGTAAGATATAATTTTATTACTTTCAACTTGCTTTCATCACAATGAAAATAACACACAGCTTTAAAAAAATAAATTTTTATTAAAAGCAGTAGAGTCTGAGCAGGAAGACAGTACAAAGAATGTAAACAATGTAAACATCACTACATTCAGCTCAGCCTGATCGAATGCTGAAAAACAAGTCTAAATGCTCTATGTGCCCTTGCTAGCAAGATACATTAATTCTATTTTACAAAGACAATACATTCTAATTTTGATTAGAAAATTTTATCGAAGTCGATCCCAACGCCAAATACTGGCATCATCACAAACAGCTATAAGAATGCTGCTATCCCTACTAAAACTGGTTTGTCGAATAGCAGCACCACATTTATGATGAGTCAGTGTTGTACATCTAGGGAAAAAACATGACAAGAGGTTAAACATCATACACTACACTGTACCTTAAGAATGAATAAGAAAATAAACAATGTCCCAGTTTTTCATTAAAAGCATTAAACCAGAACATCTTCACTAAGAGTTCAATCTCAAGTATCATAAAATTTGGGTATATTTTAAAATCAAGAGGCACCACATAATTTAAGACAAATATCACCAAGATGCTTATTATTAAAATAAGAAAAATATTTTAACTCTGAAACTTGTAAATGTTAAAATGATTTAAGGATAACACTGCAAGTATCAATTATTTCTTCCATATTGACAAAACTTTTGAAAAAAGGCAGAAATTTTTAACATTATAGAAATTTCTTAATACTTACTTGGCTTTATGAGGATCTTCTACTTCTAAATCCCAAACATAAAGTTTGCCAACCTGATTGCCCAATGCAAGCATCTGTGTAAACATTTTTAAAAACATCAAATTAATAAAATCTCCATGCTCTAAGGCGTTCAACAATCCTAAGACATCTTTCTTACTTCAGAAAAACCTCGGCTCCAGCCTCTGACTGCGCTCTTGACTATTTCTTTGGATCTTATTTTCCTGATTTGTAAATAGGAATAAGAGGAATTAATATTTCACAGGTGTCTTGAGTAAAATAAGAAGGTGCTTCACAATTTTATGAAGGGCTTTACAATTCACATAGTTAATGTGGTACTCATTTTCCTGCCTTAAAGAATTATAGCAAAAACTGTGGAAAGCTCTTCCAAAACTTTTTTTTTTTTTACAGAAATAAATATCCAGTTAATTTGTTACCACAAAATCCTAACAACAGATTTCTTTAACATATTAGGTAACTAGTATTTTGTCTCTCTCTTCCATGCTGATTTTCCTGTTTTTCTAGGAAAAAGCTACATAAGATCAACACTCCAGTACTAAAACATTAAATCTTAGTAACAGGTATTATAGAAAACACCCAGCTTCCACTACAGATACCAAACTGCCAATTTTATTTATAGCAGGCACTGCAGATGGTATACAGCTCAGAACAGAATTTGTGACATCAAAGGGCAAAGTAATCAATACAAAACACCAAGATAGATTCTTAGAGAAAAAAGAACATGGACACAACAGAAAAAGCTAGAATTACAATGGTCTTTTAAAAGCCAAATAATTTCAAAATGTAAAAATATGCTGCTACCTTTTGCCAGAAATCCATAGAAAACCTCATGTACCAAATGTCACACTGGCTGTAATCAAATCTCCCAAGAATAGTCACATTAGACTCACTAGGTTTAATTTTATCTATATCATCTTCCATTTTGCCAGGTTTCCAGCATACAATGGCATTTTCACAAGACTAAAAAAGAAAATGAAAAAAAAAAAAAAAAGTATTAATTTTAGAATTGAATTGTAAAAATAAAAATAAGACTACTATTTTAGAATTGACAGGTCAAGAATGTGGTTAATCCAGGGATTCACATTCATTTGTATACACAGAGTCAATGCCCACATTTGAGTACAAAAAAATCTGATCAACAGAATTAGACAATACAAAAATGTTACATTGTTTGGAATATTCATGTTGTAAGTTACAATTTTTCTTCCAAATCAAACCAAGTTCAGCTCTAGATACTTTGGCAGTCAGAGACTTCAGGTATTATATTTCAAAGGTGTAATCACAAACACACTGTATTAGAATTCATGGTCTTTCAATATCTGATCCTTTCCCCTCACTAGTTTCATATTTCCCTAATTTTCCAATTCACTTCTAACTACAGGTGGTTCCCTTTACTTTAACTATTAACTCTTCATCTACACAGTGTCTATACCACCTGCCAGATAGATGCTCAACAGATATAACAAACGCATCCAAAGGGCCTTAAAGATCTGGTTATAAATAGGGCAAAAGGAAGCAATAAAAACAGTGGTTCAACATCAAGACACTGACATGGGGATGAGATCAAAATGGGCTGTGAAGTTTCCCTTTCCCTATCCTGTAACATTGAATCTTTATCCACACACTTAAGTGGGAACAAGTAAAGAATACAATGAAAAGAAAATTGCAGAGCTCAGGATGTGGCTCAGTGGTAGAGTGCTTGCCTCCCATGCATGAAGGCCTGGGTTCAATCCCTGGCAACACACACACACACACACACACAAAACTGCAAAACTATGAGTATCGGTCTCTAATGTTAGAGGCCAGACATGCTGCTGCCTGCCAAACATCTTCTGATGAGCAGGCCAGCTCCCCACCAAATGAAATTATACAGCCCAACCTCAATAATACCAAGATTAAGAAACCCTGGTGTAAGTCAACAGTGCCCCCTGGAGTTTTACAAGGCAGCTTATATAGTTAAAGGTAGCAGCCCAGCAGTAGGGGTCTCTGGCATTTAAATAGTTTAACTAAAGATCAGGATGGGGAGGGACAACACATTTTTTATTGTCTTTTTTCAAACTTTTGAAACATAATGCTATATAGTATCTTTTACACAAGTCCTTAACTACAAAGTACCTCAGAGATCACCTAAGCTTGATGACTCTTAACTATGTGCACACTGGATCACTAACTTGTGGAGTTTTCTCATAAGCCTCAACATGACTCCAACTCCAATGAATCAGAATCTCTGGGGAGTAGGGCAGAAGAATTGTAAAAATTTTGAGTATTTCTTACTAACTCCACTGGTAAAGAATCCCCCACATCCAGTGCTCAGAATCAAACCCAAGGCCTTAGACATGCCAGTCAAGCACTCCACCACTGAGCTACATCTCCAGCCAAGAATTTTAATTAAATAGAGCTCCCTCATGGAAACCTAAAGCATGAGAAGGTTAAATAGAATTTACCAGGGGCTGGAGCGGTGGCTCGGCAGTTACAGTGCTTGCCTGGCATGCGCAAGTATGCGAGTTCAAACCCCAGCACCACATACACAATGAAGTGTCGGAAGAATGGAAATCACATGAAAGCTAAACAAAAATTGTTTCTCTCTTTCTCTCTCACTATCCCCTCTTTCTTTAAAAAAAAAAAAAGAAAGAAAAAGAAAAAAAAAAAAAAAGAATTTACCAGAGCTGATGGACAGCTGTACTTCAAAATCACCTAAAGAGCTTTTTAGAATTACAGATTCCCAGGTCCTGGTACCAGATTTAGAATTTCTGGGGATGAGGTCTAGGAATCTGTTTTTACCATATTCAGTGGTTTTAACAAGCGCCAGATTTGAGATGAGCATTACAATTTAATCTAGCCTCCCACCTAAATTCAGAAATCCTGTCCTGTGGTCTGATTACACCCACACCACCACCACCACCACCACCAATATTGGGAATTTAATCTGGGGGTGCTTTATCAAGCTACATTACTGTTCCATTTTATTTTTTTGAGACAGATCTCACTAAGTTGCCAAGGGCCTCAAAATTGCATTCCTGAGGCATCAGTCTCCTGCACTGCTGGGATTATATATATGCACCACGGTGTGCAGCTGGCCTGAGTAAGTTCGAAGAGCAGAAATTTTAAAGCTACTGGCTTTTTACTACTGCTATCAAAACAACAGAGTTGATGTATTTTACCCTATTCAACCCACTGAGTTTAATGCAAAAGGTTAAATATCATACACAAAGCAAACAATCTAAAAAATGAGAGAAGAGGGCTGGAGTGGTGGCTCACCAGTTACAGTGCTTGCCTGGCATGCTCGAGGACCTGGGTTCAAACCCCAGCACCACATACAAAACTAAGTGTTGGGGAAACAAAGGCTAGATGGAAAGTAAATAAAATTGATTTTCTCTTTATTTCTCTCTCCCTCTCTTAAAAAGAAAAAAAAAAAAGTGAGAGAAGGTAGACAAGTTATGAACTCAGGAATACGAACCAGTATTCAGTACACTGGATTTTTTTCTTTTTTTGTCTTTATATCCCAGAGACTGGATGCTAGAGAAAGCAACAAAGGAGAAATGCTAATTGAGTGACGATGAGGCTCAACAAAAAGCCAGTGATTTCCAGTCAAAGGACTAAGAAAGTGGCAGCCTAACAAGAAAATTTTCATACCACAAATGCTCTACTCCAGCCAAACAGCACAGAAAAATCTATGACTTATCTCCACTTCAACCTACAAAGGCCCAGCAAGGAATTATTCTTAGGTCATAACTAAGAACTTAAGTTATGACTATGCACTTGACTACGTATCCACTGGTGCCCCCTACTCCTAGTATTATTAATAAGGTGACTTTCTGCTCTCTGGCTGGCATAGTATCAGAGAAGAACTAATAGGACATTCAAAACCACTCAGTGGTAAGGCCACAACTAAATATCAACAGAGGACATTCAAAACCACTCAGTGGTAAGGCCACAACTAAATATCAACAGAGGCAATGTAGACTACGAGGTCAGCAGTAATGGGGCACCTCAGCCCCTCCCTACTATGGTGTTGCCAGCTGAGGCCTAGTGGAAAGTCCAAACTCTATACCTGCCACCTGGTGACCACATTGTTATGCTCTCCTACCCCAGATGAAAAGTATCAGAGAAGCCTACTGCAAGTGAAGATCATAAAGAAGATCCAGAGTCTCATAATACCCAAATATTCACAACTCAATCAAAAATTGCTGGTCATACCAAAATCAGAAAAATTTCAACTTAAAAAAGTAGACACCCATATTGAGGTGATACAGATATCTGAACTATCTATCTGATAAGGATTTTAAGGAAGTAATCATAAAAACACTTCAACAAGTACAAATACATTTGAAGAAAAAATGACTATATATATGCAAATTTTTGAAATGAAAAACTGTATTATAACCAATTAAAAACTTCAAAGGATGGACTCAATGGCAGAGAGGAGTTAAGAATTTTAAAGAAAGAGCAATAGAAATTACCTAGTCTGAATAAAAAGACCTCTTTAAAAAAAAAAAAGTCTGAGGAACCAAATAAAATATTTAACATTTCATCAGAATCCAAAATGAGGAGAGAGTGCAGGGCTAAAAAATAACTGAAATAATGGCCGAAAGGTTTCCAAATTTGGGACAAAAATATGTACCCAAAACATAAACCTACCACAGATTCAAGAAGGTAATAAACACAAAATTAATCCACATCAGGTCAAATCATACTCAAACCTCACACTATAAACATTCTCATGTTCAATCTAAAAACTAAAGACAAAGAAAAGTGAAAGCAGAAAGAGAAAGAATACTTTACCTATCCTGAGAAACAAGTCCAATGAAAGAAGATTTCTCATCATAAACCATGGGGGCCAGAGAGAAGGCAAACAATTTTTCAGTTGTTAAAAAACAAAGAAACAATTGTGAAGCCAGAAACCTATATTTAGTGACTATATCCTTCAGGAATGAAGAAGAAATAAAGCCATTCTCAGATAAAGAGAAACAGGTAAGAGAATTCTGTCAACAGTAGACCTACCAATAAGAACTTTCCTGGACAGGGAATGATTTAAGGAGGCATCTTAGCATTATGAATATGGAAGACCAGAAAAAGCAAAATAAGTAAGTAATACTATCTCTTTTCTATCACATTTTCTAAGTTATATTTGATGACTGAAGCAAAAATTTTGATGTGGTTCTCAATATAAAGTAAATATTTAAGACAATTATAAATGAAGGACAAAGGGATGAAAAGGACTATATAGTCATACATTTCACTTGAATTGGTAAACCAACAATACAGACTGTAAAAATTTACATATATATGTACATAACATCAAAAAAAGCCACCCAAAAAAGCTACACAAAGAAATATACTCAGATACAATACATAAATAAAAATGGAATTCTGAAAAATACTCACATTACCTACAGGAAATAAAGGATGATAAAAACCCAGAGACAGAGACTGTATCGAATGAATTAAAAAAATTTTTTAAAAGAAAAAAAACCCAGAAATTAATAAACAAAAATGTAAAAACAATCCAGCAGGCTACATAATTACAAATGTTAAGACTTCAATATAAATGGTCTAAATGTATCAACTAAAACATACTGGCAGAGAGAATTAACAGAATGACTCAACTATATATTATCTCCAAGAAACTAACACAAATATATAGATTTACAAAGTAAAACATTACAGAATGATGAAAAGGTCAAGACCCAAGACACAGCAATACTAAATATACATGCACCTGCAGAACATGTGACAGAACTGTCAAGAGAAAGAAAAGTCCACAATTACAGTTGGAGATTTAATTACCTGTCTCTTAATAACTGACAGCAGTATAATACAAAAAAACCAAAGGCGGAATTTAATATATCACCAACCACCAGAATCTAATTTTCACTATTAGAACACACCATTCAATACCAAAATGCACATTTTTTCAAACTCCCATGAGATGTATCTAAGCTATAGTCACAGACTTTAAAAAAGTTGATACCATTGAAACTGAAAACAGAAAAAGCAACAAAACAACTAAAAGTTGTTTCCTTGAAAAGATTAATAATACTGACAACCTCTAGCCAAGAATGACACACACACACACACACACATACACACACATACCACAAATTTCAAGAAACAGGCATTAGCACTGAAGACCAAGTAGATAAAATAGAGACACAACTCTTGCCAATTCATTTTATAGTCATTATTACTGGTATCAAAACCAGATAAAAAAAATACCAAGAAAAAAAGACTTCAGACCAATATCATACCTCATGAATCAGTCACAAAAATTTAAAAAAACAGTACACAGAATTCCACAACATATAAAAGGAATTACACAGTATGACCAAGTAGTATTTATGCCAAGGAAACAAGGCTGGATCAATACTCAAAAACTAATCCATACAATCCATTAAATTAGCAGGCTAAAGAATTAAAGAAAAAATACAGGATTTTATCAACTGATGAAAATGTACTTTGTGAAACACTCAAAAATTTAGGAAGCCAGGGGAGGTGGCACATGCCTGTAACATCAGCAACTTGAATTCAAAGCCAACGTCAGCAACTTAGCAAGGCCCTGAGTAACTTAGCGAAACCCTATCTCAAAAAATAAATAAATAAATAAAAAGGGCTGAGAATATGGCTCAGTGGTTAAGCAACCCTGAGTTCAATCACCGGTAACAAAAAAAAAAAAAAATTAGGAAGAGAATTCTCAACTTGACAAGAGAATACCTACAAAAAAAAAAAATGTCTGCTCTTAGCACTGTTATTCAACACAGGACTGACAGTTCAATTCATTGGTGCAATAAGGAAATAAAAGGCATACACAGCTCAGAAAGGAAAAGGTAAAACTGTTCCTATTAACAGATGATTAGGGCTGGGGCGGTGGCTCAGTGCTTATGGCGCTTGCCTGGCATGGGCAAAGATGAGAGTTCAAACCCTAGCGCCACATACACAACAAAGTCTGGGGGCAATGAAAACCTCATGAAAAACTAAATAAAAATAATTCTCTCTTTCTCTCACTTTCCTCTCTAAAAAGAAAAAAAAAATGACAAGATAGTCTACATAGGGGCTGGAGCGGTGGCTCAGCGGTTTCGGCGCTTGCCTGGCAAGCACGAGGACCCGGGTTCAAACCCCAGCACCACGTACACAACTGAGTGTTGGAGCAACTAAGGCCATGTGAAAAACTAAATAGGGTTGTTTCTCTCTTTCTCTGTCTCTCTCACTGTCCCTCTCTCTTTAAAAAAAAAAAAAAAAAAAAAAAAAAAAAAAAAAAAAAAAAAAAAAAAAAAAGATAGTCTACATAGAAAATCACAAAAAAATACAAAAACTTCTTATAAAAAATAATTTATTAATGTTGTAGGATTCAAGATTAATATTCAATCAACTATTTCTATATACTAGCTATGAAATCATGAAAATGGAAATTTAAAATACAATTTATAATAGCTAAAAAAGAATAAAAAATACTTAATCCAACAAGCACAAGCAGGACTTGTGTGCTGAAAGCATGTGTATAAATGCTGATGACAAAACATCAAAACACTAAATAAAGAGACATAGAATACTGATGGATTATAAGACTCAACCTAAAATGCCCCTCAAAATTACATTTATACTGTTAAGTACAATTTCAATCATCCCTCTTCCCCAAAAGGAGAGCCCAGCAAGACCTCTTTCTTTCTTTCTTTTTGTAAAAGTAGACAGGATTTATTCTAAAACTTATAAGGAAAGGCAAAAGAACTAGAAATATAGCTAAAAACAATTTTGAAAAAGAAGAATAAAGTGGGAAATTAATCTACCCAACTCCAAGACTTCTTACAGTGCTACAATAATAAATACTATATATGTACTGGTGGCATAGAGACAGACACACAGATCAATGGAACAAAGTATGTTCAAACAATTTTTCACAAGGTACGAAAGCAATTCAATGGAGGAAGCAGTCTTTCAAAAATCAGTGCTGGAATAACTGTATATATATATATGGTGGAAAAAACCATCTTCATACTTTACACAGAAATTAACTCAAAATCAATCATACATTTGATGAAAAACAATATAAAACTTTTACAAGAAAACAAAGGAGAAAATATTTAAAGTCGAGGGCTTGGCAGAGTTCTTAGATACAACATCAAATGCACTACCCACAAAGTCAACAAAAAAAATCAAATAGAATTTCATAAAAAAAATTAAAGACATTTTTAAAGACCCTGTTAAGAGGATGAAAAGCTATAGACTAGAAGAAAATGTGTGCAAACTATGTATCCGACATAGTATTCTTATTTAGAATATATTAAGAACTCTCAAAACTCAACAGCAAAAATAAAACAAAAACCAATCTGACTAGGAAATGAGCAAAGATATGAAGAGACATCACCAAAAAGGATATATGGATGATAAATAAGCACATGAAAAAGATGTTCGACATCACTAGTCATCAGGGAATGCAAACTAAGACCACGATGAGAAATCACACCTATCAGAACAGCTAAAATAAAAAATAATGACAATACCAAATGCTGGCGAAGATTCGGAGACACTGGATCTCTCATACAGTGCTGGTGAGAATGTAAAATGGCACGGCCACTCTGGAAAATAGTTTTGGCAGTTTCTTAAAAAACTAAACAAACTTAACCATGACCCAGCAATTGCCCTCCTAGGAATTTATCCCAGAGAAATGAAAAACAAATCGAGACAAAATCCTGTACAAAATCATTAATTAGTAGCTTTATTTGTAATGGCCCCAAACTGGAAACAACCAAAACAACCTAGAATAGATGGTTAGATAAACTGTGATGGTAGCAACCATGGAATGCTATTTAGCAATAAGAAAGAAGAGCTGCTGATATAGGTAGCAACTTGGATGAATCTCCAGGGCATTACACTTAAAAGGTCCCAAACTGTTACATTCTTGAAAAGACAAAATTCATGTGATAAATAACAAAGAATTATGCACACATTACACCAGTGTCAACATCCTGGGTTTGCTATTGTATTGTAGTTATGTAAAATATAACCATTAGGGGAAATTAGGTGTTGATCATACCAGGCTTTTCTGTACTTATTACCTTTGAAACTTCCTGTGATTCTAATTACTTCAATATCAAAAGTTTAAGGGAAAAAAATAAATAAAAACCAACAACAGTAAACTATACCCATAAGGAAAAGAAAAAAATAGATTCCATAAAGAAAACGTGAAGTGTTCTGATATCCATATCAAGAAGCCAAATAGCAATTTCTCCAAATCTGACAACCCTAAATGTTCAAATAACATCAACTTCTCTAAATTACCATCATTTAAATATACATAGTCAGCCCTCAATATCTACAAGAGAATGGTTGTAGGACCACCCCACCATACCAAATATTTTATATAAAATGGCACAGTATTTGCATATAACCTAACATATTCTCCCAAACTTTATTTTTTGGCACTGGGGATTGAACCCAGGGATGCTTTACCACTGAGCTACATCCCTGGTCCTTTTTATTGTTTATTCTGAGACATAGTCCTGCTAAATTGCTGAGTCTCACCAATCTGCTGAGGCTGACCTAAAACTTGCTATCCTTATGCCTAACCCTCCCAAGTCACTGGGATTACACAGGTATACCACCACACTCAGCATTCCTATATACTTAAAATCATCTCTAGATTACTTATAAAATCTAATGCACTATAACTGCTATGTAAATGACTGTTACACTGTATTGCTTAGAGAATAATGGCAAGAAGAAAAGTCTGTATAAATGTACAGTACAGGTGTGGTTCTTTCCCAAGTATTTTCAATCAATGGTTGGTTGAATCCAAGGATGTGGAACCCATGGATATGAAGGGTAATTGTATACCTATATCCATCAACATGTTAGAGTGGGGGATGCAGGATAGGACTACAGCCTATAAGCCAAACAACTCCAGCCACCTGTGTTTGCAAATAAAATGTTATTGAAATAGACACAAACATCCAAGAAAACAAGAAACACTATTGTCTTTCATTATGGGTTATTTTGCAATATCACTAAATATCAAGGACACTATCACCTTATAAGCTACACTTCTCTTACAGGAGCACAAAAGAATTGTATTTTATTGGGGTATTTCATTCCTAAAATAAGTTTTCAAATCAATCATAATAAGAGACTTTTAAAGTCAATTTCTCATCTGGTATTCATTTTAACTACCCCAAAACCTCTGTTCCTTGGAAAGTTTCAAAATGTGTGTGCGCACACATGCATGCATGCACACATACATACACACAATGTAAGTAAAGCTTAACTGCAGTTTTTTCATACCTTGGAAAGTATCAAATCGCCTAACCATCGCACACAATCAACATAATTCCTATGTATGTCTCTGGTAGAAAAATCAGGAAAGTGGATTTTCTGGGAAATAAATGGCCTGAGGGAAGAATGGAAATGTAAAAAGTTAAAAGAGAAAAATCAGAAATTATGTTATTATTAATTTTTGAATAGATAAACTCTTGAGATATGAGGGATCACATCAGGGCCTCTTGTATGCTAGGCAAGTATTCTACTACTGAGGTACATCTTTAGCTTGATTTATAAAACTCTGAAAACCAAAATATGACTATCAATTCCTGTGTTCCTAGACAACAAAGAGCTGACGTCTCCATTTTTTGTTTCTCTATTTTCTTCCATTATCAGCTTTCAATTATTTTATTTTGTCCTATGATATTTATAAACTGGCAACTTCCTTCTTTTTACTACATATGACCCCAAATTAAATAATTCAATTCTGGCTAGCCTATTCAATGAAAAATAAAGAGATCTAAATTGGAGGGGTGAAAATGTCCCACAAAAATATACTAAATTACATATTCAGTCCTTTAAAATTCAGCATTAATGGTCTATGAAAGTTAACATTTATTAGAATGTTTCGAAAGTTATTTCTGGAAGCAGTGAAACATCATCTCAAAGTCAGCTACAAATAGATTTAAAGTCCTGCCTTGAGTAATGATTTCTGAAAATGCCTTACAGAAATCTGACATAAAAAGAATTTTCCAAATAATTTCTGTATTTAGGAAACTAAAAGGTAACTCCATTTTTTTTCCTCAAAGACACTTGCAACTAGACAGCGAACATGATAAGCTGCTACCAATTCTGAAGTTAATAAGCTTAATACTACACCTAATATTTCTAATCTAGTATATAATTCAGCTTTGTGGGTGTTTTTGCTTTCTGTTTTGCTTTGTTTGTGGTAGGTATAGAATCCAGGACCTCACACACACTAGGAAAGCACTTTACCTACCACTAAGCTGCTCTGGGACTTGATTTTTATACTTAAATAACTATTGAATATATGCCATGAACTTACTGTCTTAAGTTTAATCACATGTTCTCTCTCTATATTTGCCCTCATATATAAAAAACATGCTGAGATACATTATCTTGAATAATACTTGCAATTCAAATTCTGGGAATTTTTGTTTGTTAAAACATTCAAATGCTATTAATGATTTTTATAAATTTTTAACAGTTACAACCACATTAAATGCTTCTAAGTCACATACATGTTAAAATCTTATGATTAAACTAAACTCCTCTCAAGGAGACGAGCACAACTCAATATTATTTTCTGTAAACTGTGAAACGTAATCTGTATTTATTCCAGAGATCTACAAAATAATTTAAAAATATAAACTCAGCATTGTACCAATCTGTGGGGTTTGTTTTGTTTTTGGTACTAGGGATTGATCCCAGGGGCACTTAACCACCACGCCATATCCTCTTTTTATTTTTTATTTGAGAGAGGGTCTCACTACATTGCTTGGGGCCTCAGTAAGTTGCTGAGTCTGGCTTTGAATGTATAATCCTCCTGCCTCAGCCTCCTGAGCCACTGGCATTTCAGGCACACACCACCACACCCAGCATCTGTGGTATTTTAAAGTAGATTTCTGAAAATTGTATTAATTCTTAAAGATCACCAAGGTCTGATAAGTATATCCAAACATGTACTGATGCTTACAAATTTAACTACTAATAATCTTGCTTAAACACCAGAATTAAACTCTAGCTCTTTGCTTAAACAAAAATGCAATTTAATATATGCAAACATATGTTTACAGTGACAGTGGAAATGTTAATGATAGCCTAATATAATGCTAAAAAGACAGTTATTACATTAAGAATTCAGGCACTTCCAAAACTGAGACATTTCAAACATACAAGGAAATTACAAAAACTGCTCATCCTACGGTACATGGAATAAGACTCTTGAATTTGAATTTTCTCTATTTAAGGAAGTAAGCTTCATTTAAAGGAAAATATATTATCATGAATTGAAGCTAGAACCCTCTTTTTAAAAATTAGGGTTTACTATCTTGAATTAGAATTTACTGTGTTTTTTTACTTCATTGTATTAAAACTGTTATATATGTAAATTTTAAAGGCCAAGTATATGCATAGCTAAATAAAAATAAGTTAAACATGCTATCAAAGACAAAAGCAGAACTGAAAGTAGATTGTGAAAACTGAGCCATAAGCATTAAAAATAAAAGCCTTCCATCTAAAAGGGGTTTTTATAACAGGTAAATTTTATGTGAAAGTTACTAATAAAAGGACTTCTAAACTTAGTTTTGGGGCTTATTTAACAATTCAAGAGAGGCTGGATCCGTGACTCAGCAGTTACCGCACTTGCCTGGCATATGCGAGGACGCGGGTTCGAACCCAGCACCACAAACACAACAAAGTGTCTGAGCAACGAACGCCACATGAAAAACTAAATAAAATTGATTTCTCTTCCTCATTCTCTCACTGTACCTCTCTCTTTAAAAAAAAAAAAAAAAAAATTGCAGGAAAAAAGTAAAAACACATCTTATTCAACAGCACAACCAAGCATATTAACTATTACCTGTTAGTTTTATTTGGATTATAATCATAAGATTCCTTAATTGCATTCATCATTCTCTTTGAATTGATTCTCCAAAGTTTAAGTGAGTGATCCATACCACAGGACATTATTTTTTCACCCAAAAGATCATAATCCTACATGTGAAACAAAAAAGTTAATATTAAGTATGTAAGTTACCATCCCAAATTATATTTGCCCAATTTTCACCTGATATACCATACAATGAAAATGGTATTTCAAACCAAAATACTAACTCCATTTTGGGTTTCATCTATATAGACCTTAAATCACTACTTCCAAGTTTTAATTGGTTTGTTACCATCATAGTATGAGTTCTTATAATGTGGAATGTAAGAAAGTAAATTACTTGAATTATCTTTTATCTAATCAGTTAAATTAAGTATTCCTTTTGCTTGATTTTCAAGGTATAATGAGTAGTGAGTTAAAATAATTATTCTATGACACAAAAAGCTAAACAGTTACAGTGCCTTTCTTGTCCAACTCCAAGAAACTAGATTGACATCTGTATGTGAACAGCTCAAATTTTACTTACCTTATACTGGTAAAACATGTCAAAGTTATATTGGTTTTAGAGTTCACTTTTTAAATACATACAGAAAAAAACACCAGAGTTGGAAAGATTATCTAAAACTCAAGGTAAGCACAATAAAGTACTTCCTAAAAAGTACTTGAAAGAAAAAGGGAAAATGTATCTTTTTTGTTTTCCCCAGTACTTCGGATTGAACCCAGAGGCTTCTTTTCACTGAGCCATATCCCTAGACCTTTTAATTTTGAGACAGGTTCTCGCTAAGTTTCTGAGGCTGGTCTTGAACTAGCCATCCTTTGGCTTCAGCCTCCCTAGCTGCTGGGATTGTACAAGGCATGCACCACAGTACCCAATAGGGAAAATGTTTCTTAACAGCTAACTGGTTTGTTTTTCCTTTAGTTAACTGGGAAATAGAAAAAAAAGTTAACTTGGTGATTTCAGATTAAAAATGGAAAGAAATAAATTCATAAGTATTCTTACATCAGAATCCAGGCACTGGTATAAACGGCAGGTAATTTTAAAAAACAAACACCAAAAAACAGGGTCTTGCTCTACTCCTTTACCAGTAACATTAAAATCTTACATGTCAAACAAAATTACTGCCTAGCAGGTTCTATGAAGCAAACATATGCTTTCTATTAAGCAAAGAGCTCCAAAGGGATTGTTCACAGCTTATAAAACCTGAAGTTTACTGTCCTGCAGCTCTCAACTTACAGCACTTAGGACTTCATCTCTGTGCCCTTCTACACCTCCAAATATTGCCACCAGAGTGTCCGTTTGGATATTCCATAATCGTAAAGCATGATCTAGTATAAACATACAAAACATTAAGATGAACATTTATCATTCATTTACTATGTACTTTCAAAATCTCCTTACTGAGGCTAAAACTATAAAAGTTTAGACTTGTTAAACAGAGTAGAGACCAGGAATTTAATCTATTACATAGCAACTTAAAATGTTTATGCCACATATAAAATTAACTAAAAAAAAAATAAAAATATTTATGTGATTGTAAAGGATTTTAAGCCATTTACCTCAAATAATTTTCTTTAAATAAAATCCTAATTTGATGAAGAGATACCTTTGAGATTAAAAAAAGATTTGACATAATTTTACACTACTCCACAGAATAAGATACTAACTCTTCCCTTCACTATGCTCACATAAACAAATCAAAAAGGACTGACAGATTTACTTACATGATTTCTACAGAAAGCAAAAATGATTGAAAACTACATACACTATGATGCAATTATATACTATGACAGTCCTCCTCTGAAAATTACATAACTGTAACGTGAAAAACCTTTTTTCTTTATTTCTTTTTTATTGCGAGAAATCAAACCCAGGGCTTTGCACAGGCTAGTAGGCCAGCCCTCTAATACTTAACTATATATACTCCCTGTCTCAACTTTTTCTAGTCAACAATAAAGAATGCACAGTAAAGGAAATGTCACGCAGAGCTTGAAATATAACAATATCCATACTATAAATTAATATTAACAAACTATATAATTACCACCAAGGGGAAATAATTCATTGAGAAATTAACATTGCTGTAAAAATGATTTCCTGATTCCAATCATGTACAAGTTTTTGTGTATACAAATGTTTTTAATTTTCTAGAGTATAAATACATACATACATACACACACACCCCTAGGATTAGTAATTTTATGTCTAACATGTTAAGGACTGTTAAACTACTTTTTAAAGTGGTTATATTTTTACATTCCAACCAGCAATGATGGAGTAGGTTATACTTTCTCCACAATCTTCTCAATCAATAATTGTCTATCTTTTTTATTACAGCCACCCTAACAATGTGTGAAGTGGTTTTGATTTGAATTTCCCTAGTGATTAATGATAGTGAACATTTTTTAATCTCTCATTGGTCATTTGTGTATGTTCTCTAGAGACATGTTTAACTGGAACTTTTGTTCATTTTCAACCAGTCTGTCTTTTTACTGTTCAGCTGTGAAAGTCCATTATTAGGGCCTTGAGTGGTGGCTCAGCAGTTAAAGCACTTGCCTAGCATGCACAAGGACCCTGGTTTCGAACCCCACCAAACTATCTACAACTAAGTGTCAAAGAAACAAAAAACAGAAGAAAAGATAAACTGAATCTTTCTCCCTCTTTTTTAAAAAACAGTCCTGTATACATATATATATATATATATATATATATATATATATATATATATCACAAATATTTTCTCCTGTTCATTGTCCTTTCACTTTCTTGATGGTATCATTTGCAGTAAAATTTCTGTTTAGCTTGAAAAAGTTGTATGATTTCTAAAGAACAATTTTTGCTGATACAACAGGGAACAACCAGGGTTAAAAGTTGTGATATTTAAAACAAGAGAGGCATTATGGCCTACACAGTTGAACAGGACTATCTGAGCCTAACTAGTGTTACCAAGAGAGAAAAGTAATCATCTTTTCCTAGAGGCAGACTTAAGCTTCAGCAGTCACAGAAAAAAGGACACAAACATTTTCATATAGGAGTTTTTTGTTTCCAGAGATCAAACCCACAGCATGATACATGATAGGAAAACACCCACGAGCTCCACTCCCAGCCCAAGAGTTTTAATTTGAGGACTTCTATGAGGATTGACAAGCCTAAGAAAAGAATAAACTTGACTAGAGCAAGTAAAAACCCAAGAAAAGGCAATGAAGAATAGAATGTTGAAACAGAGCAACCTAATTTATTTTGGAAAGGTTGGAAATGATTAAGAATGATTAAGAGGCCTAAACCCAGAATAAACTTAAAACGGAAGCATAAACACAAAGAGTAATGCATGGATTTCTCTTCAAGGGAAATAATTTCAGAAAGTTTATGTTGGATAAAGATGCATTTAAAGGAATGTTGCAGAGAATCATTTATAAAACAAATAATTTCTAAAATTTTTTTTTAAAAAACCCAATATGGGTTTTTCGTATGCTGTATTTATTACATGATTAGATACAATATAGTAACTGGTAAAATGATTTTTAAAACTTTCTTTGAAAACTTTCTAAAATGCCATAACTTTGGTCTTGTTTTTTAAAACTGACAAAACTATAATTATTCACATGAGGACAAAGTTCTAAAACTATGACAATACAATATACTAAATGAGACGGGTAACACACTTCATTGTTAGTACCATTTTACTAAAGTCTGAGGTCAAAGGTATAAGTAGATTTATTTCACTGTGCCTTTTTCTAATTCTTAGTTTGTGAAACACCAATGTACCTTGAGTTTTTTCTATCAAGATTCATGTTTACAATTTTTTTTTAATTTGGCTTTTTCCTTTAGAATACAGTTTGTCTCTTTAAAACTATTATTCTCAAATAAGTCTAAAGAAACATTTGCATCTCTTACCTTTACTTACTGACAGGAGAAGATTTGGATCTCTTGGGTGGAATTTCAGCTCATTGATAGCATTTCCATGGCCAACATAGTGCTACAATAAATTTAAAACATTTCAAATTTCGTATCTCAAAATCAATAAATTTCTTAAGTCTTAAGAAAATGGAAAAAATAGTTTTATTTATTAAAGAAGTGGTTCTCGACCTTGGCTGCAAATTACAATTGTCCAACAGGGGCTGGAGCGGTGGCTCAGCAGTTATGGTGCTTGCCTGGCATGTGCCAGGATGCAGGTTCGAACCCTAGCACCACATACACAGCTAAGTGTTGGAGCAACAAAAGTCATATGAAAAACTAAATAAAACTGATTATTTATGGAGCTGGAGCGGTGGCTCAGCGGTTTCGGTGCTTGCCTGGCAAGCATGAGGACCCAGGTTCAAACCCCAGCACCACATACACAACTAAGCGTTAGAGCAACTAAGGCCATATGAAAAACTAAATAAAATTGTTTCTCTTTTTCTCTGTCTCTCTCACTGTCCCTCTCTCTTAAAAAAAACAAAAAACTGATTATCTCACTGTCCTTCTTAAAAATTTTTTTAAATGCAAAACAATGTTTTCACAGGTGTATATACAAAAGAAGCAGATATACAATTTAACCATAAAACCCACCTTTATACACTGCATTGTTATGGGATTAATTATCCTTATTATGCCTCTTGATCCAGCTACAGCCAGCAAAGGATGGCTTGTATTGCTATCATAGGTCCATGCACAAGTATAAAAGTTTTCATCAGCCTAAGAAATGCCACAGTTAAGAAATATTTTTTTTTTGAAAAATAAGTATGTTAATATGTGGAATACTCCAAAAAAACTGCTAAAGTCTTTGACACAGAAGTTCTGATTCTTCATGACAGAACCAAATTTTACACAATAGTAATTGTAGGTCTAAAATCCATCCCAAATGAGCAAACAATACCAGTCCCCTCACTCAACTGTTTCCTATTTAGCTGTTTTTACCTTCACTCAACTCTATTTGTAGTGTCACTGTAGTGCCAAAACAGCCACAGACAAAATGTTAACAAGTGGGCATGGTTGTGTACCAATAAAATTTTATTTATAAAATCAGGTGGCCAGGCTGTGGGCTCTACTTTGCCGATCTTTTACCTTGATACTTCTATCCATCGCCAAATAAAAATAAATATTCCATTTCTACCTTTTTCTTGTGAGATTCTTCCAACATAGCAACACTTTTTTTCCATATTACCTAGAGAATACTAAATGCCCTCACCTTGTCTTATTTGCTAGGTTTTTCAAACAGATCTGGATGAAGCTCTTACTGCTGTATCTAATCCTTGTTTATTTTTTCCACCTAAGCTTTTGTTGATCCAATACTTGGAATGACTGCCAGCAACAGCTTTTGGCCAACCCAGGTTTATCAATAAACTTATAATGAAATTTATAAGTTCTAGGCTAGGTCAAAGAAAGAGGAAATTTTAGTTAGTTTCAGCTAACATTATAACATTTTCTATTACTACTGGATTCTTACTGTTTCTATCTCCAGTCATCTGCACCTTCACTGATTTTAAGGATCAGGAAAATCAGACACCAGGATTCTCTTGGGTGATAGTGGCAGTGAAGGAATAACATAGGCTAAAGAAAGGACAGTAACTTTAGGAAATTATTTAGAAAAGTTTTGGTTTACTTATTGAAAGTAAATGCCTTTGACCAAAAATAGTAAAAATCCAGGAAAGGATACATCAGCATCCACATAAGATTGCAATAACCGGATTTCTCCTTGTGAATGACATTCATATAATGTAACCTAATGAAAACAAAAATAAAAGTAAATTTCACTCAGGTACAAAAACACTCTCTTCAACTTCTAAACATTCCAGTCACCATTATATCTTAAACACACTACAGAAACCACGGATTTAAAAATAGCTCCTTTAAGGGCTGGAGTGGTCGCTCAGCATTTGGAGCACTTGCCTGGAATATGCAAGGACCCAGGTTCAAACCCCAGCACCACATACACAACCAAGTGTTGGGGAAATAAATGCCAGATAAAAAATTAATAAAACTGATTCTCTTCCTCTCTCCCTCTCTTTAAAATTAAAAAGAAAAATAAATCCTTTAAACTTACAAATTTATGAAAGCCATTATAAGGCCTAACATATTTTGCATTATATCCAGAGCATATTAAATAATTTATATTATAATATTTTATAAATATTCAATTTCCAATCACTTAAATGTATTTTTCATCCATACAAAGTCTGGCACCATAAAGAAATAATAAATATTTCAGGAACAGATATAGTTACCCTGATTAAAGATTACACAATGTATACATGTACCAAGACATCAGCTGATACCACATAAATATTTATACTTTTTGTGCTTTTTCTGTATCAGTTAAAAATTTTTTAAAAGTTTGGGTAGTTATAGGTCATTATTAACATAAAAAGTCCACAATTGGGGTTGGGAATTTAGCTCAGTGGCAGAGCACTTGCCTAGCATACGCAAGGCCCACAGAGTTCGGTCCTCATCCCTGAGTTAAAAAAGAAAAAAGAAAAAAAAAAAAAAAGCCCACAATTTGCTAACAATTTTCCTTGGATATGGTTAAGCAAATATTAACTTTTCCATGTATGTTGGCACTTTTCATTTGTTTCTTAGTCCAAACTTTAATAAAATATAGCACTATATACAATTTTTTAAAACTTCATAAAAATTTTTCCATTTTTCTTATAGCTTATGTTAGTTACATTAGCAAAAATCTACTAAAATTTTAATAATGGTATATTAGAATGCTACAAAGATCCTATATATCATCTATCACTGTCTATTAAATTCATAAAATAATCTTCCCTAGATTAATTTTCTCAAAACTACTCTTTATATGGTTGTTAATAAGGTTATATCTTACAAGATAATTCTGTTTTCCCTTTCTTTCTTTTAAAGAAACCCTAAAGCAGGACTTTTTACAATTCAATAAACTATATATAACACTCTTCCATGCCATTTTAAATGAGAATAGGGATTCTCAGAAAGCTTAGAACACAGCAATAAGCATACTGGATTATAAATCATACCAATTCTGCTGCTATCATTACCAAGAATTATAATAGTAGGTTTACGGTGATACCTTAAAAGCGGATTCAAATTTAATTAATAGGCTACACTGCCAGCCAGAAAAAAATAACATCAATCTTTTCTTGAAACTACAACTCTTTTCCTCTGATTGCTACTTTCAAAGAATTTGACAATTAAACAACTACAAGTAGACTACTATCATACAAACCTATGTTTGGCTGAACACCAACAAGAACTGTTATCCCGTATAATCAATTTCACTAGTAACTTCCAAGTACTATGTCAAATACTAAAATGTATTTGACATTTAATGTAATTAAAACCTCTTAAAGATCTACCCAGGAAAAAACTACCTAAAGTCAAACTGTATTTTTTAGAAAGTGAGTATAGAAAGGACTCAACCCAGAATGAATATGGGTTTCTATGATTCTCAATCTATTGGGAAAAAAATGAAAAGAGCTTAAAAAAAATGCTGACATTCTAACAATACCGAACTGACAACTTCTCTTTCCCAAGCTGTCTAAAATAGAAGAATACAAACACAAGGAAACAAAAATATAGAAACAAGCAGTGCACATTAAATACCAAAACCTTTTATTTCTCAAAGAATTTCAACACAATTACTAAAGAATCATAAAATGTTATTTTACTCAAATGACGAATAAACATCTCTCTCAGATTCACCTCTTTCCTCACTGAGCTAAAGGCAGAAGTGACTTGTCAACAGCTCATATCCAATTAGTCTATTTTCTTCCTATTTTTCTGAATACCTCAACCTATTTCTATTCTACTCCTCTTAATTCTTATCACAGTATTAATGGATAGCCAAAATGTTTGCTAATTATAGACTTTAAGAGGACAATTTTTTTCCTGAGGAAAAGAGAAAATTTGTGACGACTCCCTGGAAAGCACTAGGGAATATTTCTGTTCCCCACTCATTTAGAGTTACGTCTTTACAATCTACCTGTTCAGCCCCCTGTTTTAAGTAAAAAGTAATGGTTTATGTTAAGATGTGCCAACACGGATCTCTCTCCACCCATTTCTCTCAGTTCAAGATACCTTTGGTCTTCTTAAAAGCACACTCATTGAGAGAGCACTTGCCTAGCATGCATAAGGCCCTGAGTTGGATCCCTAGAACCACAAAATAATAAATAATCAACACAAATATTTACTGCATATAATTAATGCACTTGCAAAATTGTTACTTAAATCCACTAGATTTTAGCTTTCATTTATAGAGCCATTAACTACATTACTTTTAAAAACCACAGATTCTTTTTAAAATTTTTTTTATTAAGGAGTTAAATTATTGTACAATCATAAATGCATATAAAGTAACAATATGATATGTATGTTCTTAAACCAGAATTATCCCACATTGCCCCCAGTTTCTTGATTCTTCTATATTTCGTCCCTACAAGTGATATAAAACCTTAAGATTGTGAATTTTCCAGAATTAAATGATTGCATAAGTATTATTTGGATTCTCGGGGAGGGGTAAAGAGTATGCTGCATTACTGATTGTCTTCCTAGATACCTCCCTATTCTTCCTCCCTCTCCCCTCCCACATATCTATGGCTGCCCTAGATTATGTGTTGCTACGCTTTTGATGGGTCTAATACATGAGTCTGACTACCTTTCACCCAAGCCTAAAACCCACAAATTTCTGATCCTATTTGATTCATAAATAAGAAAATCATTTTTAAAAAACAGCATAGTTAGATATGGTGACATAGGCCTTGAGGAGGGAGGACCACAAGTTTGAGGCATGCCTAGGCAACTTATTAGCAAGATGCTGTCTCAAAATTTTATAACAGAGCTGAGGATGTAGCTCAGTGATATGGTACTTCCCTAGCATGTGTGAGGCCCTGGATTCAATCCTCAGCACCACCTCCCAACAAAACAAATGAAAAATTAAAAAAAAAAAAAAAAGTTAGTTCTTTCTTTCAGCCACTCAAAATACTTATAGTTTTAACTTCACAATTTCTTGAAAGCTTCACTCTTATATAAGAATTACTGTTAAACCAGCTACACAAAATTTAGTTCAAAATCATTCATTCTATAGTAACAGATCCAATAATCAAGCTGAATGCCAAAAAAGATCCCATAACACTCACTCTGTTGCTTCCTACAGTTGCAAAGACTAAGGGATCTCCTTCTTTACTGTGCCAGTTAAACTGAACTCCAAACAACGGTTGGTTATGATCTTCCTATAAAATAATCATGAAATAAGAAAAAATCATCAGTGCATCTTAGAAGTTAAAAAAAAAAAGGTAGTGAACAAACCTTTATCCTCCTTTCTCCAAAATACAATCCATTATTTTGTGAATCATACATAAGCATTTTTTTGACAACAAAAAGATTTCAACTAGTCCAGTTTACACATCTTTATACTATATAATTAAGTTTTACAACAATCAAAGAGTTTGATCACAGCTTAGACACAACTACTTATAACACCTTGACAGGCACCTTTCATTTTCTTTAACTCAACCATATTCTTCTGAATCACTATACACTGGGCCAATTTTGGCAGACGCATTTAACCTCTTAGGTCATGAAAACACAATTTATTTTTCCGAAAAAAGAAATCAACAAATGGCTTTAAAGAGATAATATAGCTCCTTTGGCAACCACTCAATTTTATTAGGCTTACTTTTTCCTTTGTAAAGTGAAACATATCAGACTCTATTTAAATTATTGCTATTAGGGCTGGAGCGGTGGCTCAGTGGTTTCGGCGCTTGCCTGGCAAGCACGAGGATGCGGGTTCAAACCCCAGCACCACGTACACAACTAAGTGTTGGAGCAACTAAGGCCATGTGAAAAACTAAATAAAGTAATAAAGTTGTTTCTCTCTTTCTCTGTCTCACTGTCCCTCTCTCTTTAAAAAAAAAAAAAAATTATCGCTATTAGTCCTATATATACAATTTTAAATAATCTGGAATTTGGGTCTTCAAAGAAAAATATCCCAAGTTTTATAATAAACAAAAATACTTGGGGCTGGAGCAGTAGCTCAGCAGTTATGGCACTTGCCTGAAATGTGCAAGGATACGGGTTCAAATCCCAACAACACGCATACAACGAAGTGCTGGAGCAAGGAAAGCCCCAAGAAAAACTAAATAAAATTAATTCTTTCTTTCTTTCCTTAAAAAAAAAACCATGGGAGAGAATGTACTTACTATACCTTCACAGACATACAAAGATAGAGACAAGGAGATTATTCACTTTTGTTTATTTTTCAGTTTTAGCACTTTACTGGCAATCTCCTGGCATTTAATACTAACTTTCAAGTTCACTTGAAGGTACTGTTTTCACTTCTGAATTTCACAATTTTCATTTTCTTATCATTTGAAAAGCCACACCTTTAGGGTTCTTAATTATGTAAATGGTAGTAAAAAATATCTTCCAAATATAGTAGCTAAAATTAATGAGCTAATGTAAGTATTAAGATAACACTATAATAGACACTTTAATATGCTGAGATTACTTTCTCTTTTATACACTAACACTTAATTTTGCTACACAGACAGGAAAATGTCATGTAGCCACAGCTTGTTAAACTTTACTAAGATTTTACTTAAAAGTATATTTAGATATCTAGAAAAGATTTACATATTATGAGATAACATAATATTTATTTTTCTTCAGGAAAAATAATCCCAAACTTAAAAAACACAAAGTAGAAATATAAAACATCTAAAATAAAAATCAGTAACTCTTTTTATAAAGTAAATTAAAATGCTACTTAGGCAATAATTTAAATAACACTAATACTTTATTTTCCTCAAATATTGAGAAGTTTCTAAAAATTCACCTTTTCCTTTTAAAACAATTACAAATAAAACAAAGAGCAAAAGTTAAATTTTTAAAAAACTGTACAAAGACAGGCATTTGTTCCAATTTAAACTGACTTAATTAATGACTGGTTTTAACAACTGGTGCCAGAAGTGGCTCATGTTTTTAAGTCTTACCAGAACATAAAGAATAACATTTCCCAAAATCTTTTATTTGAATCAACAAACAATAAAGCAAAACCAGTCTGCAATACTCAGTATTACATATTTAAATGAAAATAAAAAACAAGGGCAAAAAAGCTAAATGTGGGATAGATTATACTTTTGAACTACAAAAAAACTTCAAAAACTGTAACTTTTAAAATATTTTAAACTTGAGTATCCTGAATATAAAATGTGCTACTGAGAAATAATTCCAAACCCTGACATTCAGCACAAAAGATCTGCCTTTCTGCACATACCTTGAGACTGTTTACACATTTGAAAGAATATTTGCATTTCTTTGACTTCCATTTTCCCTTTCCCCAGCTTTTCCTTCCAGGTGCATTTGGCGTATTAGTAGGTGTATCAGGACGTTCAGTGTTTGTACCACTTTCTATACTGACAGCATCATCCTGTAAACCATAAATTAAGAAAAAAATATATGAGAGTGAAATTTACAAGCAAATGACTTTATACTGGAAAGGTACTAACTGGCCTAAAGGTCTGCATAAAAGAAAAATGTATTGTCTCTCTCTCTCTCTTAAAAAAAAAAAAAAAGGTGGGGGCTGGATCTGGGAGGTGGAGAGGTGGTTCAACGGTAGAGTACTTGCCTGGCATTCATAATGACCTGGGTTCAAACCCCAGCACCACATACATATACAACTAAGTATTGTGAAAACTAAAACCAGATGAAAAAATAAACAGAATTGACTCTCACACTCACACACATCACTTTAAAAAAAAAAGTAATCTAACATGCATTAGAATTTTTATTTTTTAAAAGAGAAGCAATTTTATTTAGTTTCTCATGTGATTTTCATTCCTTGGACACTCTGTTGTATACATGGTGCTGGGGTTTGAACTCAAATACTTGCCTATGCCAAGCAAGCACCGTAACCGCTGAGCCACGGCTCCAGCCCCTAGAATTTTTATAGGTTAGAATTTTTATACTTTAATATACAGAATCATTTAATCTTTAGGGCTCTTCACAGAAGGAATTATTAGATAAGAAATGGTTGTTGAGAGAGAGTCTAACTGTTCTCTTGTTGTTAACGGTGCTGGGATTTGACCCCAGAACTGTGACCAATAAAATCTGACTGATCTATATGTCTTCATAATTTCCTTGACTATTACTTAGTTTGGAGCATGGGAGTGGGTAACCATTTGAGATCAAAGTGTTAATGTTTCCACTTTAGATGTAGTTTTTAAAAGTCCTGTTATTCATATGCTGTTGTATTTATAACAGACTATTCTGAATTTGAAGTCCTACAAATTCTGTGCTATTTGTAAATGAAATACACTACATAGTCCTAACATAATACTACTACTCATAAATCAGAATGTAGAGACTTTTTACAGATAAAGTAAAATCCTTCCAAATATAGAAACAACCACAGAAACTCTAAAAATCTATTTATTTTTTTTATCTCTGGTCCAGAAGAAATTAGGCCCTCTAATCTCAGAAGATTTCACTACCTTTTTTTTTTCTTTTTTTATTCAGAAATTTGTTGAACAATCAAACAGGCTTCTAATGAAATAATATATATATAAATTCTGAAAATTAGATTTACCCCCAAGAGCAACCCCCAATTACCCACCCTTATCCCCCCCCCTTCCCAATACATCTCTACAAATGCCTTAGGTTGTATGACATTATACCTTATCTGGATTTAAAACATAATAGACCTCCTTTCTCAATGGCCCAGGGTCTAGTTCTAGGCTCCACAGATGAGTGAAGACATTTAACCCTTGGTTCTTCAGGTTATGCTTATTTCACTCAGCATAATTTCTTCCATAACCATCCATTTACCTTCAAAGGCTGCAATATCAATGTTTCTACTTGCTGAGTAGAACTCCATGGTATATATGTACCACAGATTTTAGATCCATTCATCCAGTGAGGGACATGTGGGTTGTTTCCATAATTCAGCTATTTATAAACTGAGCTGCTATGAACATCGATTTTGCTATTTCACTACCTTCTTTCATCATAGATTGCAATGTCTTCTTTGGAATAAAAAGATTTATTTAAATCAATGACCTTAGGGTAATAGTTCCTAAATTCATTCCAGGAAAAGTGCCTATTAACATCTGTTAGAATAGTCTAGGAAACATTGCCTTTAGGGTTTACATCTAAATTACTACTTCCTAAAGTTAGTTTTATGATATTTTTGTAATAAAAATTAACTGAAATATCAAAAGGCATAGTAAAACAATCATACTAATTCACAGTTCTTTGAAAGCAATCATCACATACAGTTCTTAGGGATTTCAAACTTCAAATGACTCTAAACAAAATGAATTTTTAAAAAATACACTATTCTGGAACATATTAATTATCTAGCATAAAAAAAGGAGTCAGGTGGCACAACAAATATTTGAACTGTAATTTAATGTGACTGGAATTAATCTTTATGGAAATAGAAAATGTAAAATTTTAAAGTTGGGCTTCCTAGCTGGAAATTCTCCCCACTTGTCAGTTGTAATTACATAGTTAAAATCAAGTATAGAAAACAAATCAATGTATTAATGAAAATATGCATGTACTTCCAAGTTATCAGATTACAGCCCTCTTCACTGTCTTTAAAAGTGTCTTGCAACTCTTTTTAAATTATAGGTAACTGCTGGACATGCAAATTTTTTCACCACAGAGTAAGTTCAAATATGTTTTCCTTTCCCTTAGTGGGAAAAATATTTTCTCTCCATTTGCAGTTCATCTCTTCTTTATTTCACATAAATTTGTACTATTTGGACTTTTTTGGCTAACAAGTTAAAACATTCTCCTAGACCATTTTCTCCTGTACACCATTTCTCTTTCCCACTCGTCATTTCCCCTGCTTACTCTGGTGGCGTAGGTGATTTTGGCCCGGGAGTTGCATATCCCAACAAAGGGTTTTGCTCAGCTCTTCTTAAATCTTTGAGCACCCGTGCCTGGATTTATACTTGTGGTTTCTGATTTTTTACATCTGGTGCCGACCCTCGTGGGGAATTCAGACCTCTTCACATTGGAATTGGGGTCCGATTCCCATACAGACCAGGAAATTTCTGGGCCCTCTTTTTCCCTCATCTGGTTCGAAAGGAGTGTGGTAAGTTCCACTTTTCCCTTGGCCTTCCGCTGGCATCTTCCATTGAGGGGCTCTGTCCATAAGTCGTGCACATGCCAGAATCCTCGCAGTTTTCTTTGGGTCTCAGTGGGCTTCTGGAGACATCTGGCCCATTGCGGCCCGCCTTTCTTCCATTTGGGTGACCTTGGCCGAAATTGGGGATGCCTTTTTCTGGCCCTTGGTCACATCCAGATTGCCTGTGAAGGCCATGTGAAATGCTAAATCCTCACTGGACCCTCGAACTCCTTTGGGCTGTCTCTATGTTAATTTTGCCAAATTAGACCTTCCTGGAGACTGGGCTGGTCTTTTACTCGACTGTGGCCTGGCCGCAATATGCTTTAGACAATGACTCAAAATGGCCTCCAGAAGGAACTTTTGATTTTCAAATCCTCACTGATTTGGGTAATTTCCGTTACTGGATGGGAAAATAGCCCAAAATTTCTTATGTTCAGGCCTTTTGGGATTTGCGCTCTCCTTCGACCCTGTGTTCCACCTATTCTACTGCCCAAGTTCTTCTGGCCAGAGACAATCCTAAGTCTCTCCATTGCTCTCCCTCCTCCTCCTCTTCCTTTTCAGACCCACCAGAACTGCTGTCAGCTCCACCCTCCCGCCCTCCCCCTCCTTACATAGGTCAATCATCC